>MUZC01000316.1:91172-111796 GCA_002072015.1 Radix auricularia | reverse complement strand
TCATTATTTGTAGGTTGCTATAGTTTCCTCATCATTATTTGTAGGTTGCTATAGTTTCCTCGTCATTATTTGTAGGTTGCTATAGTTTCCTCAAAACAACGGGCTGAATATTTTTTATTACTCGCCATTGACTTTGAATTTTTTGGGTAAAAATTAGAATTCTGTATAGAATCTAGTTAACATATTTATATTTCTTTGTGCGCTTCTCAAATAGAATCGAACAAAATTTTTTACAAAAATAATTTAACTAGTTAGTTTTATAGGTGGTCTATAAGAATATTTTTATCTTTGGACCATTTAAGGTTAAGTTATTTTTATTTCACTGTTGTCTTATCTTAGATATACAGGCGCCCCTTCTAAGCAGAAGATAATTGCGTCCACAGACCATGAGAGATGATCTGTTGGCAAGTGATGTAGCGGTCACAGGCCAAGGCTGTGAGGGTTCCACGCATTACCCCAGCCGCCTAACTATTGTTAGGTACCCATCCGGTGCTGGGTGACTCAGGGGCTCCTTAGGCCACAGGAACAAATCCTTGCCTTCTTATGGATTTGAACTCGTGACCATCGCTACGCCATTCGAGCATGCTTTTCACTCGACCACCGTGTACCTTTATATATATTCTTGCCACTACAGCCTACACTTAGGTTGGTGTCACCCGGTGCTATCCGCCCCTACACCATTAAAATGGCGACGCCTTTGTTTTGTTTCAACAATATTACAGCCAATGAGCATCATATAAAAAAAGAAAAGGGTTTCATTTCCATTGAGCTCGCGCCCATTCAGTTCAAGTCGTGTAATATAAAATGTGTGGCCTCTGAACAACCCGAGTTAGCTGCTAGACATGAATCTACACTGTACTCAAAAAAATTGTCAACTGATAAGGGATTAAAAATAGATTTGTTATTCTTGAAGCTCGCTTTCTTGAACTGTTCTTTTTTTTTTCTCTCTCTAAAATTGAAATGTCAATCATAACAAATCAGTAAATACTGTTACACGACTCTCTAGCTTCCGGCATCCTTCCGTCTCGCGAGACGATGGTGAATCACCGTTCGGTTGTCTAGCTTATCTTATATATTACAGACGCTCCTTCTGTACAGACTATTATTACGTCCTACGTATTTCTATTTTTTGTGTTTAGAGCTTTATTCTTATTAGAGTTTTAAATTATGATAAAGTGTTGGCTTTCCTGGTTTCTTCAGGCAACCCAATCCACGACCAAATACCGGACGGAAAGAAAGAAAATGTGTATGTGTTTGTTCTTGCATACGGAAAAAGAAAGGTGTTTTTATCTTTATGTCTATCTGAGGGTTGTATTAAGTTATCTTTGTGTTGTATTTCTATATTACAATAAATCGATTTATGTATAATTACTAATTTACTCTTGGTTCTTCTATCCTCTAGTGTTTCAAGGTTTAATGATATAACTAATGATGTTACTCTTGTGAGTTTTGAATAGCTTGTACGTCCGTTGGTCAAATGTTGTGTGGTTGTAATGATGGTCCAACTAGTACATCTATTGGTCGAATGGTGTGTGGTGGTAATGATGGTCCAACTAGTACATCTATTGGTCGAATGATGTGTGATGGTAATAATGGTCCAACTAGTACATCTAATGGTCGAATGGTGTGTGGTGGTAATGATGGTCCAACTAGTACATCTATTGGTCGAATGGTGTGTGGTTGTAATGATGGTCCAACTAGTACATCCATTGGTCGAATGGTGTGTGGTGGTAATGATGGTCCAACTAGTACATCTATTGGTCGAATGGTGTGTGATGGTAATGATGGTCCAACTAGTACATCTATTGGTCGAATGGTGTGTGATGGTAATGATGGTCCAACTAGTACATCTATTGGTTAAATGGTGTGCGGTGGTAATGATGGTGCAACTAGTACATCTATTGGTCGAATGGTGTGTGGTGGTAATGATGGTGCAACTAGTACATCTATTGGTCGAATGGTGTGTGGTGGTAATGATGGTCCAACTAGTACATCCGTTGGTCGAATGTTGTGTGATTGTAATGATGGTCCAACTAGTACATCTATTGGTCGAATGGTGTGTGATGGTAATAATGGTCCAACTAGTACATCTATCGGTCGAATGGTGTGTGATGGTAATAATGGTGCAACTAGTACATCTATTGGTCGAATGGTGTGTGGTGGTAATGATGGTCCAACTTGTACATTTATTGGTCAAGTTGTTGAGAGGGGACCTAAAGTTGTTGAGAAGGGACCTCAAGTTATTGAGAGGGGACCTAAAGTTAATGAGATGGGACCTCAAGTTGTTGAGAGGGGAGCAGAAGTTGTTGAGAGGGGACCTCAAGTTGTTGAGAGGGGACCTCAAGTTGTTGAAAGGGGACCTCAAGTTGTTGAGAGGGGACCTCAAGTTTTATAGATAACAGTGCAGAACACCAACATGTCTATGTTCTCATGGATGGAGGTCAGACCTCAGTCTCTGAATATCTTCCACGTGAGAAACAATCACGCGTCTGCTCACATCCCAGATTTTTCTCAAGTAAATATTTCATGAGCAGACGACACAGCAACGTTTAGAGTAAAGGTTACCTTACTCACAATGAGCACTCTTACTTGTCTATTTCTGTCAATTATCTTCACGCTTAACTACTCTGTTATAATTACTTGAACGTTTCAACTAATGAAGTAATTGACCAATGAATTCAGATAATGGAATGACTCGTCTTTTCAACTACGCCCCGTGTTGTAGTGCTCCTAACAGCAGTTGCACTTGACTAGTTAATGTTTAAAACAAACATTTGGAACGCAATTTAAATTGAAAATATTTGTTTGTTGGTTTTTTAAAAACAATTTTTAAAATAATTAATTTTTAAAACAAATTCGCTGTAATTTACCAAGCAGTCATTTTTCAAACCTGAATTTAAAATCTAAAAAGTCACACTTGTCAAATGGTGATATCTTTGTGTATGTTTGTGACGGTGCTACGTGATCTGTTTGTGTATGTTTGTGACGGTGCTACGTGATCTGTTTGTGTATGTTTGTGACGGTGCTACGTGATCTGTTTGAGTATGTTTGTGACAGTGCTACGTGATCTGTTTGAGTATGTTTGTGGCAGTGCTACGTGATCTGTTTGAGTATGTTTGTGACAGTGCTATTTGGTCAGCTATCTAGATCCCATAAATAGTTCGTGTCCCTTCCATTTTACTTATTTATTAAGTACATGACCATTTAAATTATTGTTTGTACGTTTGTTTTATGTATTAGATGTACGTGACTTTTTAATAAACAGTCAACTTTCACTGTCACTCAAAGTAAACCATGGTGCCAGTTTGCCTTGACTGCTTGGGGGACAATAACTTAAAACTGTGCAAAAAGTTGACATTATTTTTAAACTTGAAACCATAAGTAAGTTAACTAGGTGAATAAAGTTCATGTTAAGTTTGAGCACGCCACGGGTTCATTGAGATACTAGCACTGGTCAAGGTGATGTGGATACTAGCACTGGTCAAGTTGATGTGGATACTAGCACTGGTCAAGGTGATGTGGATACTAGCAATGGTCAAGGTGATGTGGATACTAGCACTGGTCAAGTTGATGTGGATACTAGCACTGGTCAAGTTGATGTGGATACTAGCACTGGTCAAGTTGATGTGGATACTAGCACTGGTCAAGTTGATTTAACACTGCACTCTTCTCTCCACTGGCAAAACCCTGAAATCACATTACTTAGAACTGCAGTCATCTGAAATCTTTCTACACTTAAAACTTTACTCTGAAACCGAGTTCTACTGAAGTACAGCGACCTCGAAGTTTCCCTTAACAGAACTTCGACTAAATTAAAAATCTAATGCTACTCAGGACCAACTCCAGAGACCATCTCAAACAATAGAGTTATTCGGAGATTCACTTTATTGAGAGATAAAAAAAAACAGTTTTATTCGTGCACTCGATCACGTCTTTGATCTCTTCGACTTGTTGTTCTCGTATCACGTGATTATTTGCCTTCATTGCTCCCCCCCCCCCACCAAACTCCAAAGAAACATGGCAACGTTAATGTCGTCATTACCTTTCCCAAATTCTTGGAAAAACTCCGTTCTCGTCGGTGTTTTTCAAAGACGTCCTAAAAGTACAGTCCCTAAAAATAACATCTCATTTGAGAATTAAATTGTTGACTTGAGATATCACCTTGGGCATTTAGAGAGGCGTCCGGTTATGGCCGGCTTTTATGTCAATCAAAATTGACATTAGTCAAGGAAGAACGCTAAGATTAAACGCAATTTAAAAAAAAAAGAATGACAACATACACATAAGTCGTACGCCTGGGCGATGTACGCGAATACTTTGTACACCAAAACAAGGTACACCAAGACAAGGTACACCAAAACAAGGTACACCAAGACAAGGTACACCAAGACAAGGTACACCAAAACAATGTACACCAAGACAAGGTACACCAAGACAAGGTACACCAAGGTGATGACAATCAACAATTGAATAATTTAATATCGTGTTATATAAACTAATGCGATAAACATTGAGGTTAATGGACCCAGAGGTCAGAGGTCGGTGTCCTTGACACTTGTCGCACTCTGCAAACCACGTTTTTATAAGTGGACTGAAAAGAAGAAAATAATTTACAACTTATAAGTTCATGTATTTTAATTTAATTAGACTTAAAACGTGGGGCGGGTGCTAATGATGTTTTACACATGCAGTTCACTCATTCTCTCACTTCAAGACCTCTCTTTTGCCTTCTAAATTATAAATCTTTCATTTTTATACCAAACACCTACTAAGCTCCCGCCCCACGTTTTTAGCCATACATAATCAAAGTAGTTTAACTTACAAGTTTTAAAATATTATTTTCTTTTTAGTCCAATTACAAAAACGTGGTTTTAAAAAATCTTTTTTACCTCTATTTTTTGTATAGTCTAAGTGTAAAATATGACTAAACACATGGGGCGTGTCCTCGTGAGATTTTACACATGCAGTTCA
This sequence comes from Radix auricularia, assembly GCA_002072015.1. NCBI lineage: Eukaryota > Metazoa > Mollusca > Gastropoda > Lymnaeidae > Radix > Radix auricularia. The sequence goes on along the minus strand of MUZC01000316.1, from coordinate 106,825 downwards.
CTCATTCTCTCATTTCACTTATATATCTCTCTTTTGCCTTCCAAATTATAAATATTTAACTTTTATACCAAACGCCCGCCCAACGTTTTAGTGCCACCGGGATGTGGTCACGGGGTGAACTCAGGTGGCACGTGAATGTCAACAACTGCAGGCGGACACATATGCTATATAGAGATAAACTAAAAATTCATTAATTTTATTACTGTACATTCGATCGATCTGAAATTTTGATACAATGATTGTCATCCAAGATCTGTGGTAAAAAAAAATTTTTGAGATCTCTAGGGCCATTATAAGGGGTTTAATTTAACGTTTGAAATTTTGCAGACAGGAACGAAAAAGCAGGTTACTAAAAACGTGGTAAAAATGGACCCCTGTGGTGTGATGACACATTGCCAGCCCTGACCATAACTATATTGACCTCGGTAAGAAACATCGCTTGGACATAGTGTTTGAGGCATCCGTCTCCTCCTCGTGTCCAAGCCCACCTTCGTGACGGATCCGGTGATTTCTATGTTGACCTTTGACCTCACGAAATGTATTTAGGAATAAAAACAATAGGGTGCTGAACTTTTGGAATGCATCAAATCTTTTGATTTTAATATAAAAGTGACGATAGTTGGTGTCGAGCAAGTTCAACTGTGTGTGTCTAGTGGATGGTATTTTTAGATTAACTGCGTGGATATCATTTCTTTTACTTGTAATATTTTTAAATTAATTGATTTCATTTTATTTTTAGATATGTATTTATTTATTTGTGAATTTATTTATTTGTGAATTTATTTATTTGTGAATTTATTTATTTGTGAATGTATTTATTTGTGAATTTATCTATTTGTTAATTTATTTTTTAAAAAGAAATGTTTTTATAGGATGACCTATGACATAAGATGACCTATGACATAAGATGACCTATGACATTAGATGACCTATGACATAAGATGACCTATGACATAAGATGACCTATGACTTTGGATGACATGATTCTTCAGGTTGTCCCGGTGTGACGACAGGTGACAAGGGGGGGGGGGGGGTGTGGTGAAAAATCGGCCAACATCCGTGACGTCATTTATGGACGGCCTCTAAAAAGAAAGGTAAAAATGTTGAGCCATTGATCTAAACCTTAATATATTGAACAAGTTCTCTCAAACTTTGTACTGCTATAGCCTCTTTTTCATTCCGTCTAGTGTGACGTCACATTTTTTTTTAAAAAAAAGCTTTTATTGGTGATTCAAGTTTTATTGTGGACATTTCTAAACACCTCTATCCTCTAGTCTATTTCAGTAATTAGTTCAATCTTTATTTTACAGCTATTGGGTAAACACATCTAAAAATGATTTCTTTATTTACTTGTACAATATATGAACCTTTAGATCACTGATCCTAATCAGTGTCATGTCAAATTGACAGTACATTTAAAAAATTAAACATTTCACAAACTCGTAATAACAAATACATTATGTACGACATGACGATAATAGGTTTCTTTCCCTGGAGATTCACTTCAACATTTGAGTCTCACTAAAAACAGAACTTCAACACTCGAGTATCCCTATAAACAGAACTTCAACACTCGAGTCTCACTATAAACAGAACTTCAACACTTGAGTCTGACTAAAAAACAGAACTTCAACACTCGAGTCTCACTATAAACAGAACTTCAACACTTGAGTCTCACTATAAACAGAACTTCAACACTCGAGTCTCACTAAAAACAGAACTTCAACACTCGAGTCTCACTAAAAAACATAACTTCAACACTCGAGTCTCACTATAAACAGAACTTCAACACTCGAGTATCCCTATAAACAGAACTTCAACACTTGAGTCTCACTAAAAAACAGAACTTCAACACTCGAGTCTCCCTATAAACAGAACTTCAACACTCGAGTCTCACTAAAAACAGAACTTCAACACTCCAGTCTCACTATAAACAGAACTTCAACACTCGAGTCTCCCTATAAACAGAACTTCAACACTTGAGTCTGACTAAAAAAAAGAACTTCAACACTCGAGTCTCACTAAAAACAGAACTTCAACACTCGAGTCTCCCTATAAACAGAACTTCAACACTTGAGTCTCACTAAAAACAGAACTTCAACACTCGAGTCTCACTGTAAACAGAACTTCAACACTTGAGTCTGACTAAAAAACAGAACTTCAACACTCGAGTCTCACTAAAACAGAACTTCAACACTCGAGTCTCACTAAAAAACAGAACTTTCAACACTCGAGTCTCACTAAAACAGAACTTCAACACTTGAGTCTCACTAAAAACAGAACTTCAACACTTGAGTCTCACTAAAACAGAACTTCAACACTCGAGTCTCACTAAAACAGAACTTCAACACTCGAGTCTCACTAAAACAGAACTTCAACACTCGAGTCTCACTAAAACAGAACTTCACAAAATCTCGATTAAAACTTGAGCATCGATCGGAGGAATGTTTCCAGAACAAATAAAATCAAAAGTCCAAGAAATTAAAATACATGACCCGAGGGGGTAGAACACGAGGCTGACAACAAATAGAGTGCTCCCCCTATCTAAGCCAGGGGTCGTAACAACCACACGTACCATCTGAAACGGGGGCTGCTGTAATATAATGTTAGAACCACTGCCTTGACAGGTCTCATTAGGGCATTCACCCGTGGTCCAGACATCTCGTATTACCAAAACTTCCTGGAATCATTACATAATAGCACACCCCACTCCGCCACCACCACCCCACAACTGCGGCCATCGCCGGACTTCTCTCCACACAACATCCGAATCAGCTGACGTATGACAGTGTGATGTCACGTTTTGATGTCACAGCCTCGAGTGGGGGGGGGGGGGTTGCGTGGTGGCTCTGTCAGTCCGAGTCACACTCACGAGCCGTCAATCAATGGCTGATCACGGAGAGCTCATCGCGAGTCCGAGCCGAGGCCGTGACGAGAGTCGTGAGAGTCGTTTAAACCGAGTCTCTTGTAGTCACAGTTCTCTCCCTCCACACGTCGCGAGGCGCACGCCCTCGTGGACACTCACGTTTGATCATTGTGTAAACTCGTGTTATTTGGAGGTGGATTATCATCTTCGTCATGTTTTACATTTCTGTTACCTGGAAACGGACAAACAATGGCTTAGCCACAACGATCACAAACAAAGTGTCACGTGTGTGTTTATTTATAACTAAACTATAACGGCTAATACAAATTACGACCTTACTCTTCTACATCTCCGAGATCCCTCCGGGAAAACAAGACGCATTCTGAATGAGAGTTGAACTGTCTTTGAAAACTTTTGTTATCACAGTGACAGGCATCAATGTCACAGGGGTCCGTGTGACAGGCGTCCATGTGACAGATGTCATCGTGACAGGTGCTAGTGTGACAAGTCACCAGCGTCAGATGACTGTCTGACAGACGTCATTGTGACAGGCGCAATTGTGACAGATGTCATCGTGACAGGCGCCCTTGTGATAGATGTCATTGTGACAGGTGCCCTTGTGACAGACGTCATTGTGACAGGTGCCCTTGTGTCATATGTCATCGCGACAGGCGCCCTTGTGACAGACGCTATTGTCACCGGCGTCATCGTGACAGACTTAATTGTGACAGGCGCCCTTGTGATAGACGCTCTTGTCAATGACGTCATTGTAACAGGCACCCTTGTGACAGACGTCATTGTGACAGATGCCCATGTCACAGACGGCATTGTGACAGGCGCCCTTGTGACAGATGTCATAGTGACAGGTGCCCTTGTGACAGATGTCATCGTGACAGACGCCCTTGTGACAGATGTCATCGTGACAGGTGTCCGTGTGACAAGCCACCAGCGTCAGATGACTGTGTACTTCCTCGCCGACATGCAGTACAACGCTTCTCTCTGGAGTCACTCGACGCGCGCCTACTCCACCAACCGCTCCAGGAGCCCGCTGCTCAGTGACGAGGACCGGACGCTCTTCGAGGTGGTCAACTACGTGTTCCTGTGTGGCATCATCTCTCTGTTCGGCATCGTGTCCAACTCCATCAACATCGTCATCTTCTTCAAGCAGGGCCTCAAGACCACCATGAACATCAGTTTCTTTGGCCTGGCCATCTCAGACCTCTGTAGTCTCGTCAGCCTCATGTGTTTCACAATCCTACTGAACCCGCTCGTGGAGAACTCAGATCTGCCCATCATCTCCAGGGAGATCCAGTACCTGGTGGCCGGCTGGCCCTACGTCTGCTTCACCCGCATCACGAGCCTGATCACGGCCTTCGTCACGGCTGAGCGATGTCTGTGCATCACGTGCCCCCTCAAGGTCAAACAGATCATCACCCCCAGGCGTGCCACGGTCGCCGTTTGCTCCACCTACGTCATCATGATGTTGTCTGTCGTCCCTGAGTACGCCACCACCTACATCGACTGGAAGTTTTACCCGCCGAGAAACGTGACTCTACTCGGCATCGTCTTCACCAGCAACCGGAAGAGCATGGAGGGCCTGGTCTTTATCCTCAACGCCTGCCTGGGGGCGTTGTCCTACCTCCTCGTTGTCGTCTTCACCGCCATCTTGATCTGGAAGCTCAAACATAATTCAAAATGGCGGAAGACGACGAGCGGCGACCGGACCGACTGGACATTGAGCCGTGACAGGAAGGCGGTCAGCATGGTGCTGGTCATCGCGAGTATCTCCATCGTCTGCTCCGCCCCGAGTATCATTCTGTCAGTCGTGACGTTCTTCGAACCCGAGTTCAGCATCCTCGGCTCTTTCCGGAACATTTTCTTCGTCACCTGGTCGTTTGCATTCTGCTTCGGCGCCCTAAACTCGAGCGTCAACATCTTCCTCTACCACCGCATGAGTTCAAAGTTCAGAAACAGTTTCAAGCAGCTGTTCTCTGGCCCGCGGGGCAGGTCGAGGGCCGGTGAGGGCAGTGAGCAGGGCAGTGAGAGCAGGTACATCGTCCTCGGAGCGAGGAACTTTCACCGGAGCGGCGTGTCGGAGTGGAGCAGCAACCACGAGCCGCGCTACGTCACCAACTGGCGCACTGAAAGGTTCGTCCCCTCGGACCGTTTGGTCCGGCGCTCGGACACGGGAACTGTTGACCTGTCCGAACAGTCCGCCAGCTTTTCGGACCTGGCAGCGTACCATCCTGTGTCAAGGTTGCTGTGACCCGGCGATACATCACGTGCAAACCTTCAGAAAAAGTTTGTACGATAAGATGACAGGAAAAATAGCATTAACTTAAGTACAGATATCCATGACATAAAGTCATTGATAGTTAAGTATGACTGTTAGTTCTTAAAGTCATATAAAGATAGGCATGACTGTGAGTTTTGAATGTTATCTCGACTATACAAATAAAAAAATAAGTCTCAAGACAAAGCCAATGGCTGATTGCTAAAACAAATTTAACACGAACAAATTATGACACCGCACAGATTTCTGTCCCTGGGATTACTCGTGTTATTTCATTGGAAATGTTTCAAGCTTAACAACAACTACTTCATGTTACATTCACGGTGAAATGTCTGTGTGACATACAAGGTGACATGTCAGTGTGACACACAAGGTGACATGTCTATGTAACATACAAGGTGACATGTCTATGTGACATACAACGTGACATGTCTATGTGACATACAAGGTGACATGTCTATGTGACATAGAAGGTGACATGTCTATGTGACATACAAGGTGACATGTCTATGTGACATACAAGGTGACATGTCTATGTGACACACAAAGTGACATGTCTATGTGACATACAAGGTGACATGTCTATGTGACATAGAAGGTGACATGTCTATGTGACATACAACGTGACATGTCTATGTGACATAGAAGGTGACATGTCTATGTGACATACAACGTGACATGTCTAAGTTGGCAATCATCTACTGTACTATTTGTTATAAGTCATTTAGTTGAGATCTATCACCACGGATATGTTGACGCGTAACACTTTAGAATACAAGACATGAACACAGGGACGTGCTGTTAGTGTGGGCTCAACACAATAATATCTATGTTATGTATTTTTTTACCTCTATAAGGTATATGTTATGTATTTATTGACCTCCATAATATCTATGTTATTTATTTATTGACCTCCATAATATCTATGTTATGTATTTATTGACCTCCATAATATCTATGTTATGTTTTTATTGACCTCCATAATATCTAGGTTATGTATTTATTGACCTCTATAATATCTATGTTATGTATTTATTGACCTCCATAATATCTACGTTATGTTTTTATTGACCTCCATAATATCTACGTTATGTTTTTATTGACCTCCATAATATCTAGGTTATGTTTTTATTGACCTCCATAATATCTAGGTTATGTTTTTATTGACCTCCATAATATCTATGTTATGTATTTGTTGACCTCCATAATATCTATGTTATGTATTTATTGACCTCCATAATATCTATGTTATGTATTTATTTAGCTCCATAATATCTATGTTATGTATATATTGACCTCCATAATATCTATGTTATGTATATATTGACCTCCATAATATCTATGTTATGTATTTATTTTCATGCTCAATTAGGTTAATGCCAATGGTTCCCACAATACCTTGTTTGTACGGGGCATGTCAGAAACTTGTTTATCTTATTTAGTTTCTGACAAGTACAATCTATTTATGCTGTAACGATTACAATAGACATACATTTCTTAAAATTAGTATTTATTATTTTCGGCAATCGAGATTGTTGTTGGAAATTCAAAACAACAAAAACAAATTCCTTTATGCTGGTTATATTATAATTAACGCAACGGTAACACAACGTCTAATACAAAGTTTAACATAACGTTCAACTCAACGTTTAACACGACGTTTAACACAATGTTTAACCTGAAGAATTTATCATCCAGAGAAATATCCCTTCAAATAATAATCATCTTTACAAGTAATCACTTCCAGAAATAATCATGTCCAGCATTATCCTTCTCTAAAAATACTCATCTCTACAGTGGCGTTACGAAGGGGGGGCAGGGGGGGCAAATGCCCCGGGCGGCACTTAAACAGGGGCGGCAAATGCCTGGTCGTTAATTATTGTCTAAGAAAAAATGTGTAAGAAAGTCGTGATTTATTATTGAAATAAAAGAAAATAAATAAGAAATTAGACTAATAACAGAAATAAAATATCTATCATAAGGCATGTGAAATTTTTAAGTGTCGAAACTTCTAACACAGTATTGGATATAAATTCTTCTGATACTAATGCAACTGTCCTGAAAAGTACTCAAGTAGTATGATATTTAATCACTGAGGTAGTGGTAGCTTAAATGATTCTTAAAATTTGACATCTGCTCCTGTTGTAAAATCAAAACTTATTATACATGAAACTTGAGCCAAGCTCGGGGCGGCATATTGTGTGTAAAGGGTGCGGCTAATTTCTCGTTAATTGTCGTAAAAAATGAAAAGGCGTTAAAATAAAATTTATTAAAATAAAAGCAAAGATAAAAATTCAAAGAAATATCGAAACTTTATTATATACGTGAACATTTCAAATGCCAGAACTTCACACTCCCTTATGAATCCAAAGTCTTCTATAACTAATGCTACTGAAGTGGAAAAATAAGGGGTTAAATTAGTGTACGAATATGACAATACTGTTCTGGTGTATATATTTGATTCAAGTTTGATTTTAACTTAAATATACTACTGGAAAAAAAATTGTTATGGTGCTTACATGGTTTATTCTACCAAAACATTATTATTTTATTTTAATGTCTTTTGATTTCAAGAATTAAAAAAAATAATAGACACATTTGTTTATTTAATTAAAACTTTGCACGCATATATCTAAACGTAGCTACCCATGAACAAATGCTCAACATTACCAAAGTTTTTTTTTTTTTTTTAAATTTTGAAAGCATCAGAAATCGGATAAAAAAGAATTTACAAAGAACAACAATATGTCGCGAAAGAAGAAAAAAAGTGCATTATATTTTTGTTAAAAGTTTTTGACATTATTAATGCCTGGCAAGAGTAAATATGTTCTTTTTTCAGTCACAGGGAGGACAATACTATTGGAAATAAAGGTAATATTCCGGAACAAATGTATTTGCTTGCCAAGTACGATCGAGCACTCACATAACATAAAAAAGTTCATACTAATTTTAAGAGATATAGATCGCGAAAAATCACCCTTTTTCAGCAACAAGATACCCCATATTGGTCTATTGTATTCGATAGCTCTTCATATATTTCACATAATCACCAAAAAAAGTCCAGTTATCGGATATATAATGATCGATTGAAAATAAAGAAGTAGACATTGTAGAATCTTTAAAATATTTCATTGAAGTAAAAGTGCATCTGCTTGCATTTCTGAAATGATTTTTCATAAATGATGATCTTAAAGTAATGAATTGCATGGGATCTTCATGTATTAATTTTTATTATTTATGGCTGGAAATTATCCATTCGTTTAAGAAAGTCGCAATGACATAAACTCTCACTGTCAATTCTTGCTCAAACAGTTCATTAAATCTAATCTGTTTACAAGATAATCCAACTGAAACGAATGATCTATTTCAGTACTCTAGAACGTTGTTATGTATTCTTTGGTGATACAAAAATATGTATCCATGTTATTTAGAAAAACAGTTGAGAAGAAATTTCTATTATTTATTAGATGAGATTACTGAAGAAATTCATGTGAGATTTTTGCAGGTATGTAGAATTGAGTAAACTTGTACAATTTTCGTACACCAGACGATCTGCTGGACTTTGAAATGTTGGCTTTAAATTAGAGCATTCAAATGACACTGTCCAGCAAAGACTAATTTACCCTAAGGGTAAAAAAAGAATTAATAAATAATTCAAGACCACTACCACTTGATTTATACACGTTTTTTAAGATATTAAGGCTGTAAGTCACCTTGCCTAAAATAATATAATTAATTTGAACGTTGGTTAAAATAGTCTAGCTAGGTCTTAAAATAGCTTCAATGAAATTAAATTAATGAAAAATTAATAACAAGCAGTACGTCAAAAGTGTCTAATCTATTGCTATGTAGGATGGCAAGGCTGAAAATATTGATACACGTAAGAGGGCGCAATCAGGAAAAACAGAAAAGTTTAATTATATTAAAAAAATAAAGCTTTTCTTTGTATCTCTATTACGGTGTCATTATTACTTTCTAATACAAACGATCTTTACTTTACAGCGTTAACATATTTTTCTGCGCATGGTGGGGGGGGGGGCGGCAAATTTTGGTTCTGCCCGGGTGGCACATACCCACGCTACCCTCTGCATCTCTAAAAATACTGATCCCTAAAAATACTGATCCCTAAAAATACTCATCTCTAAAAATACTCAACTCTAAAAATACACATCTCTAAAAATACTCATCTCTAAAAATACTGATCCCTAAAAATACTGATCCCTAAAAATACTGATCTCTAAAAATACTCAACTCTAAAAATACACATCTCTAAAAATACTGATCCCTAAAAATACTGATCCCTAAAAATAATGATCTCTAAAAATACTCAACTCTAAAAATACACATCTCTAAAAATACACATCTCTAAAAATACTCAACTCTAAAAATACACATCTCTAAAAATACTCATCTCTAAAAATACTGATCCCTAAAAATACTGATCCCTAAAAATACTGATCTCTAAAAATACTGATCTCTAAAAATACTCAACTCTAAAAATACACATCTCTAAAAATACTAATCTCTAAAAATACTCATCTCTTAAAATACTGATCTCTAAAAATAATAATATTGAACATTGAATCTCCAGATCGTCTCATCTTGTGAGCGTATAATGTCGATGACACGACATGTCATGTCCTGTCTTACAAACGGCAGCATGTCGTTTTAAACTTCAACCCCTCTTTTTGTCACGGTCAAATGAATGTTGGGTTGACGGTCAAATGAATGTTGGGTTGACGGTCCAATGAATGTTGGGTTGACGGTCCAATGAATGTTGGGTTGACGGTCAAATGAATGTTGGGTTGACGGTCAAATGAATGTTGGGTTGACGGTCAAATGAATGTTGGGTTGACACTTGGCAGACGTTCTCTGAAGACGGTCCATAGACAAAAGAAAGGTTTTAACTTGACCTTCAAAGTCCTTGAAAGTTTAGTCGACATTGTTTGAAGAGAGAAATAGATGGGGCGGCATAAGATTGTGGAAGTATTTCATTGTAAACTAGTTAATTTGTATATGTCTCGTCCTATGCCCAACATTAACTTACGTAATATGACGACTGAAGATTAATGCGCCCTACGCCCTTCCTTGGTATGTTGTGTCTAGCCTGGTATTGTTATTATAGTTGTAAATGTTGATAGTGTGTTTGTTTATCTGGTTTGTGTATTGCAGCCATTCCACCCACACTCTGATACATACAAATGCATGTACGCAATCAAAAAAAAAATCATGATAAAAATGTCGTTACGAAATTTATTTGTAAATACATGAACATAATATGAATTCCTGTTGCGAAATAAATGATTGCATATTGTTATACTTGTTGTCGTCGAGCCTTCTCATCCATGAGGGACATCCATAGATCATCGTCGGTGTCTGCGATTCCTTCCAGGGCAAACGACCCCCTACAAGATACCTCCCGGCATCTCTTTCCTGGGACAGCTTCTCCGGGATTTTTCATTCATGGGCAATGCTCTTATCTTATCTTATATATACAGACGCTCCTTCTATGCAGAAGATAATTGCGTCCACAGACCATGAGAGATGATCTGTTGGCAAGTGATGCAGCGGTCACAGGCCACGGCTATAGGGGTTCCACGCATTACCCCAGCCGCCTAACTATTGTCTAGTTAGGTACCCATTCGGAGCAGGGTGACTCGGGGACTCCTCAGGCCCCGGGAACAAATCCTCACCTTCGCGTGGATTTGAACTCGTGACCATCGGTACGACAGTCGAGAGCGCTATCTCTCGACCACCGCGTCTTGATGCCTGCCTCAGAGTGTTTCTTGGACGCTTACCCTGTGGGTTCCATTTCAGGGCTTGCCTTGTTGTATTAGAAGCAGGTTTTCTTAGTGTATGACCGATCCATCTCCACCACTTCTGAAGAATCTCTTCCTCAATGGGCTTCTGTTTTGTCCGCTGCCACAGTTCCCGGTTGCTCATTTTGTCCGGACAGTGAATTCTGATAATCATTCTTAGACAATTGATAATGAAGGACTGGATTCTGGTCAGGTTTACAGCCGTTGTTCTCCATGTCTCAGCTCCATATAGCAGCACACTTTTCACCATAGCGTTGAAAATCCTTACTTTTAACTTGCTTCCTAAGTTGTTTGAGACCAAAACATTCTTGAGTTGCTGGAAGGCTGCTCTTGCTTTTCCGATCCTTATTTTGACGTCGGCATCTGTACCACCTTGTTTATCTTCCACGCTGCCAAGGTAAACAAAACTCTCCACCTCCTCAAGGGCTTCTACTTCAAGCATGATGGGTGATGTCCTGGTGGCATTAACCTTGAGAATTTTACTCTTCCCTTTGTGTATGCTGAGACCTATGGTAGCAGAAGTGGCTTTGACAATGTTTGTTTTCTCCTGCATCTGTTGTTGGGTATGTGCAAGGAGGGCAAGGTCATCAGCAAAGTCAAGATCATCAAGTTAATCCCACAAGGTCCATTGGATGCCATCCTTTTCTGCTGTGTAGATGTTTTCATCACCCAGTCAATTGCTGACAAGAACAGGAAGGGGGACAGCAAGCAACCTTGCTCACACCAGTCTTCACCTGGAAAGCATGTGTCACCCACTGACCATGGACAACTCGGCAGTTTATCTTTTCGTACATGTTTCTTATTGATATCATGCGTGAATGATAAATATACAATTTAAAATATTACATTAATAGTTCGTATTTCTAAAATGATAACAAAGTTTATGTTGTAAATTATAAATGTACGCACTTCACAAAATGAAATCTACGTTCTTTGACTTATTTCAACTCTAACGGTGGTTGACAAATTGTGTGTGACTTCCACTGACCGGATTACCGGATGTTACTATGACAGTTTTTACTTTTAGATTATTCTTTAATGTAATATCGAAGTGTGTGAATTATTGTCATGAACAATACTGCATGACGTCATAGTGTTTGTCAATCGTGTCATTAATTTTTAGGAATGCTTTGAAAATCTGGATGAAGATTTTTTGGGCAAATTTATTGTAAGAAACACTTTAGTTGTAACACTTGAGTTGTAACACTTTAGTTGTAATACTTGAGTTGTAACACTTTAGTTGTAACACTTTATTTGTAACACTTTAGTTGTAAAACTTTAGTTGTAACACTTTAGTTGTAATACTTTAGTTGTAACACTTTAGTTGTAACACTTTAGTTGTAATACTTTAGTTGTAATACTTTAGTTGTAATACTTTAGTTGTAACACTTTAATTGTAACACTTTAGTTGTAATACTTTAGTTGTAATACTTTAGTTGTAACACTTTAGTTGTAACACTTTAGTTGTAACACTTTAGTTGTAACACTTGAGTTGTAACACTTTAGTTGTAACACTTTAGTTGTAACACTTTAGTTGTAACACTTGAGTTGTAACACTTAAGTTGTAACACTTTAGTTGTAACACTTTAGTTGTAATACTTTAGTTGTAACACTTGAGTTGTAACACTTTATTTGTAACACTTGAGTTGTAACACTTTAGTTGTAACACTTAAATTGTAACAATTTAATTGTAACACATCAAGTGTAGCATATTTTGTCCGAGACACTGGATATCACTTGTCCAAATTGATGTTGCTCAGAGTTCATTGAGTGTCTTTGAGTGCCTGTGCCTTACAATGTAACCTCGTTACTCTCATTGTTCAAAGGTTGGTTGAAGAAAAAACTATTTTTGTAATTGAATTTCTTTTATCATTATTTCCCCTTGTTAATTAGTGCTGTCGATTGAACACTTTTTAAATGTATTTTCCCTTGTTCTTTAGTGCATGTTAGTAATTAAAGGGGAAATAGAATGTGGGGGAAATTATGTAAAGGCTTTGACGTCATCGTTTGTTTCCAACAGATACATTTATTTATTTTATTGTAATTCAAAATTACTTCAATGTAAAAAAATCTTTTCTACGAAATATGCTTTCAAAGACACGTGACCGTTAAATCACACACCCATTTCCGGTGAGTGGGACGCTCTTAGCTCCCATTAAACTTGTCGGTAATGATATCTGGACGGGAGAGATTGTTTATTTTAATGATGGGACCTGAAACAATAAACTTTGCTTGAAATAGTTTCACGTCCCTGGAGAGGATGTCACTGGAAGTCTTGGACTACAGCTAGGACTACAGCTAGGACTACAGCTAGGACTACAGCTAGGACTACAGCTAGGACTACAGCTAGGACTACAGCTAGGACTACAGCTAGGGCTACAGCTAGGACTACAGCTTATATCTTATATCTTAGATATACAGACGCTCCTTCTATGCAGAAGATAATTGCGTCCACAGACCATGAGAGATGATCTGTTGGCAAGTGATGCAGCGGTCACAGGCCACGGCTATAGGGGTTCCACGCATTACCCCAGCCGCCTAACTATTGTCTAGTTAGGTACCCATTCGGAGCTGGGTGACTCGGGGACTCCTCAGGCCCCGAGAACAAATCTTCACTTTCGTGTGGATTCGAACTCGTGACCATCGGTATGACAGTCGAGAGCGCTACCTCTCGACCACCACGGACTACAGCTAGGACTACAGCTAGGACTACAGCTAGGACTTCAGCTAAGACTACAGCTAGGACTACAGCTAGGACTACACATGTGACTCAGGTGTAATCAGTGCTTTTTTTTCTAACGAAAAATGTTTGGGGACTCATTTGTCATCTGTTTTTTAACTTAAGTTACAAAATACTATAATAATCTATAATTGAAATTTCCACTGAACACAAATGTTATTGAACAGATATTTAAAGAAATAAACGTTTATATAAGAAAATGAGAGACTCAAAGAGTGTATCTATAACAAAAACCGACCTGACTAACTATATAGTCAGGTTATACACGAATATGGACCAAAAAAAGGTATAGGAACTCAGTTCCCATGAGTTCCCACTCAAAAAAGCACTGGGTGTAATTGTGGCTATTTGGTGGTGGCTAATGGTGAGATACAGAGGTGGGTTTATGGTGAGAGGCAGAGGTGGGTTTATGGTGAGAGGCAGAGGTGAGTTTATGGTGAGATGCAGAGGTGGGTTTATGGTGAGAGACAGAGGTGGGTTTATGGTGAGATGCAGAGGTGGGTTTATGGTGAGATGCAGAGGTGGGTTTATGGTGAGAGGCAGAGGTGGGTTTATGGTGAGAGGCAGAGGTGGGTTTATGGTCAAAGACAGAGGTGGGTTTATGGTGAGAGGCAGAGGTGGGTTTATGGTCAAAGACAGAGGTGGGTTTATGGTCAAAGACAGAGGTGGGTTTGTGGTAAAAGACAGAGGTGGGTTTATGGTCAAAGACAGAGGTGGGTTTATGGTCAAAGACAGAGGTGGGTTTGTGGTAAAAGACAGAGGTGGGTTTGTGGTCAAAGACAGAGGTGGGTTTATGATGCTGCTAGATATCGCTGACATAAAAATATGAGCTTACTTAACCGAAATAGTTTTTGTTTTTTTATTTAAATTTTACACTGAAACCAAATTCATGTAGTGATCATTAAAATATTTTATTTATTCAATTTGCGTTTATCAGCAGAACTTTGTAGAAATACTTCTCGCTGGTTTTTACATTTGAAATAAATTGATTTAATTGTACACTTAACAAGTAATATTTCATGAACTTATAGGAAGATACAGGATGGTAATGAAGTGGGACGAATGCAGTAAAAATTGTCTCTTCATCAGTCAGTGGCGTAGCCAGGAGGGGGGTGTGTAAAAATGAATGAAAGAAATGAGGAAACTAACTTAAACATCAAACGACATAAAGAATCTAAGTCTTCTGATACTAATCCTGCTAAAATGATAAATCCAAGCGGCTGAAGTAGGAAAAGAACGTGTCTCTAATTTGCTGGTACGTTCAACTGATGTAAGTTTGCCAGCCGCTCATCTTGTGGCAGCAACGATTGCTGTATCCGTTTATTTCCAACAAGAAACAAAACATTTCTATAACCGTCATTGATTTCATTGATGTAGTCAATCCATTGACAGATGAAACTTTGTGACGACAATAAGAGCCATCATATAGGGAGACGGTCGAAAAGATCGACAATAGCATCACCAAACTAGACATTGACCTCACCAACCTACACACAGATCTCACCAACCTACACACAGACCTCACAAACCTAGACACGGACCTCACCAACCTACACACAGACCTCACCAACCTACACACAGACCTCATCAACCTACACACAGACCTCACCAAACTAGACATTGACCTCACCAACCTACACACAGATCTCACCAACCTACACACAGACCTCACAAACCTAGACACGGACCTCACCAACCTACACACAGACCTCACCAACCTACACACAGACCTCACCAACCTACACACAGACCTCACCAACCTACACACAGACCTCACCAACCTAGACACAGACCTCACCAACCTACACACAGACCTCACCAACCTACACACAGACCTCACCAACCTACACACAGACCTCACCAACCTACACACAGACCTCACCAACCTACACACAGACCTCACCAACCTACACACGGACCTCACCAACCTACACA
>MUZC01000316.1:26352-47628 GCA_002072015.1 Radix auricularia | reverse complement strand
CTACATTAGAGCCATTAATTAGAAGATACATCCCTCCAGGAACCCATATAATTTCAGATGGCTGGACAGCCTATGCTAATATTGACTAGATTGGCATTGGTAGTTAACATGGATGATGTTATTGTCCATCAGAGAACTTTTGTTGATCCGATAGACAGGGAGATTCATACAGAACATTAGAAAACATGTGGATGCACGCTACACGCAAACTGATTCGGCCATTTGGATTGTCAAGCGATTTATTTACTTCATACTTGCACGAATTTGTCTTTAGAAATAAGTTTTGTATAGGACATGTTTTCTACATTTTTAAAAATTATTTCTGAAAATTACCAATTTTAGAAATTTGCTTTCATAAATAGGTAATTAGTTAAATTACGTATTTAAAAAATATGTTGGTTTATATTTTTTAACTGGAACTCTTGAAAGTAATTCAAAAATACTTATTTAGAAGAACTTAATTAATCTAAGTATTAAAAAACTTAATTTTTATTGATTATACTTCAATTTCAATTCATTTAAAGATCTGTAAATGATTTTGTTTAAATATAATGTAAATTACATGCAAGATTTTTTTAAAGAATAAAAATAATGTCCTAACATTGTTATTGTTAGTATCAAAATATCAATTTTCAGTTTTCATGTGAAATAGTCTCTCTTTTGTTCTGTATATACCTTCAGCATTTCAATGTAGATTATTTGATTGCTGTTAATTACAATATGAATAAATAAGTTGCAGAAAATTTAATATTTTGTTTCGTTACTAGTTGTTTGATTCTTATTATGTTTGTTTGTAAGTGAAAAATTTCCATTTGGCATCTCATTGAGACAATCCGGCAAGTTCAGTAATAAATTTAAAAAATGGTTGCATCACGGTGAGACTATTTACTGTTGAGAGTCGAAAAAATGCCTTAGAAATTAAAAAGACTCCTAAATTAGCGATGTAATAATAGCTGAAATACAACATATGATAATGCATTTAATACATTAAAAACGTAAGATTTCAAGAAAAAATTAAATTTTGCTCTAAAATAGTATATGAATAAAATCTGCAGGATTACCTAAATAAAATATTAAAATAGTTTAAATAGCATTAGCCTTAGAAAAAGCCCAAAAGTAAATGGGTAAGAAGGGTAAATTCCATGTACAGTCGAACCCACTGACCTCGAGCTCGGTTAGCTCGACCACCCTATTATGTCGACGTTTTTTATTGGAACCGCCAAATTCTCTCTTTGTCTTAGCATTTTCTCGTCGTTTAATTCGATTTTTTTAAGTCGCCGAAACCTCATAACACGAGCACAAAAAAGGGTCAAATTTGCCACTTAACATTGGTTATCTCGATCCCCATGACCAATCGCCAGCTTTTGAAAATGTTAGCTATGATTTTTTTATAACCAAGGGAAGGGAACAAGTTTCTGCCTCACCAGGGTCTGCTGGTGACGTCACAGCCCACTTGCGTTTTGCTCTCAGCGCTGTGTTGCTTCTGGTACTATGGCAATCGCCGGCTTTTGAAAGGCTTACTGAAGGAATTCTGAGTCCATTGTAAGCAGAGGGGATCGTATGGAATAATAAAATGTACCATGTGCAGACTTGTTGTCATTGGCAACCATTCATCCTTCAACCTCATTTTGACTACATGTATTACATGTACTGTACTACTGCTTTGTTCTCATTGTTTCATTCATAAGAAGTGGCCGTGTGCAAAAGCCATTTAACTATTGGTTAGAATTAATTAAAATATGTCAAAGTTGAAGGTTCAAAAGTTCCAAAGGAGTACCTAATTTATTTGTGTACGTTTATATAGAGAAGAGTTCGCTTTGTCATGAGTCATATATAGGTCACGATAGACCATTCCGAGTCCAGAAGAGAATGGTTCGGGGACAATGAGGGGATGTGTAGGTTACTTATTTGTGTAGCTTGTAAGGAAAATCAAGCAAGTGGCTTCGAAGGCACAGTATCGCTCAATCTGGGAATCACGCAAAACGGCGTAATATTTAAACTTAAACATTCTTTAAAAACGAACGGTCTTAACAACCTTAAGAAAGAGTGAAGAAATAGGGTCCCGATATTCCGATACGATTCTGATTAATCTTCCCATCACTAATTAACGCACAACACGTACATAAAGAAATTTCAAGCGCATGTTAATATTTTGCCGCCATATTGGTTTTCGCTTTCACTCGATCATCGGTTATGTTGATGCCATTTTTCATACCCCAACGCCGTCGACTTAAGCGGTTTCGACTGTAGTGTATTAGAAGTATAAAATAATATCTCATGTATGTATTATTTCAATCTTGCCATCCACTTTTGCTGGCTTTCTTACTTGCAGTCAAACTTTTACTTGGAAGAAGGTTCAACTCACTAACTATGGTATGGTGTTTGTAAATGCAGCCGTCAGATAAGATACATTTCGGTCATTTTGTATACATATTTCAAGGTTTTTGGCCTGGGAAAAAGCTTTAGGCACAAGGAGGAGCTCAGAGGGGCCCGCACCTACTCAGTTGTCAGGGGCCCAAACATTTCTGGCGGCTGCCCTGAGACCACGCTATTCCTAGTCGCCTTTATTTCCCTTACTAGTGTCAGATGCCCATTCGAAGCTGGGTGAACTCAGAGACACCCTTGGCCACAGGAAGAAAAATAAATTAATTCCTGACATTTAAGATGTCAGTCTCACACAACAGTTACAAATGCAGCATGTTAAACGAGGATTATGATACAATGAGTGTTAAGGTGGCTTTCTGCTATAAAAGCATTCTTGATTTCCTTGACTGTATCTGTCAATGTTCTCAACCCAATGTCGAAACATCTAACACTGTTTTTGAAGCTGTCAACTCATGCATCATTAAAGTTCTGTTTGTGGGTTAGATTAAGTTGGCTTTAGTATGGACATCACCAACACTCTGATATAACAGTAGATGTGAAAATTTTTCTGGTAATGAATTCTTCTCAGTACTATTAAACAGAGATGGAAGGATTAAAAGATGCAGAAATTCAACATTTTTTCACTGTATTGATGATAGTAGGGTTCTGAAATAGTTTTATTATATATAAATATGTGACCCACCTATGATACAATGTTAGAAATTAAAATTATCCATTACCTTAAGGCAAATCTTAAATCATTATAAATCTAACAATTTATCATTTGAATTAGCTATTTAACTTTTACACCTGTCACATTTCTTGGTCACACTGAACTATTTTTATCCACAAGATGACAAACACATACTTCAATATACTGGGCTAAATGCAAGGAAGCAAAGATGACAAACACATACTTCTCTAAACAGTGCTAAGTGCAAGGCAGTAAAGATAACAAACACATACTTCAATATACTGGGCTAAATGTAAGGCAGTAAAAATGATTGTGGAACAAAGTTGTCATCGGGTTTAGAATACTAAATATGGATGGTAATGGTGGGATCACAAGTGAATTTCATGGTCGCCACCATTTTAGTCACAACTGTTGGATCAAATGTACAATAATTGAAATAAATCTTTATGCAATCTAAAAAATGTATGCTTCACAATTCTTTACAATTACTTTTCCCTAAAATATTTGCATAAATAATATACAGTCGAAACCGCTTAAGTCGACGGCGTTGTGGTATGAAAAATGGCATCGACATAACCGATGATCGAGTTAAAGGGAAAACCAATATGGCGGCAAAATATTAACATGCGCTTGAAATTTCTTTATGTACGTGTTGTGCGTTAATTAGTGATGGGACGATTAATCAGAATCGTATCGGAATATCGGGACCCTATTTCTTCACTCTTTCTTAAGGTTGTTAAGACTGTTCGTTTTAAAAGACCGTTTAAGTTTAAATATATCGCCGTTTTGCGGTGATTCCCAGATTGAGCCATACTGTGCCTTCGAAGCCATTTGCTTGATTTTCCTTACAAGCTACACAAATAATGGTGTATCGTGACCTATATATGACTCATGACAAAACGAACTCTTCTCTATATAAACGTACACAAATAAATTAGGCACTCCTTTTGAACCTTCAACTTTGACATATTTTAATTAATTCTAACCAATAGTTAAATGGCTTTTGCACACGGCCACCTGTTATGAATGAAACAATGAGAACAAAGCAGTAATTTACATGTAATGGTCAAAATGAGGTTGAAGGATGAATGGTTGCCAATGACAACAAGTTTGCACACGGTACATTTTATTATTCCATACGATCCCCTCAGCTTACAATTCCTTCGGTAACTTGATGCTAATAGGACTAACCAACAACAATGGTTTGGGAGATTGAGAGTAAACTGTCTGTAGTCTGTTATATTATATATTTTAAAATCTGGGGAGCCTTGTTTACAGTAAGCAGCCTATGATTTTGGTATCGTCCCATCACTAGCGTTAATAAATGATAATGTTCATGCACGTGTTTTTGGAGTTTTTTTTTTAACACAACAGCATTGCCGTTATTTGTTTGATGAAGCTATCGGCATGCTATAAAATTGTACATACATGTTTGCTAACAACAAAAGGTATATGTGCACCAACTGACAGCAGAAATTTACAAATTTAAAATAAAAACTTTAATTATTCTCCAACACATCTCTGAAACGTATCGTATATATGCAGTTACTTTGTGAACTGTTATTGAACGATCAATTTTATTAATTAGCTAGCATAAACGTAACCAATCGTAAAACTTTTTATAAGACGCGCGAAAATACGGAAGTGAGATGGTGAGTGGCAACGATAAGTAACATTTTCAAAAGCTGGCGATTTAAGTTAGCGACACAGGTCTCAACGCAAGAGGGCTGTGACGTCACCAGCACACGCCGCGAGCTGATATTTTTCGTGGCCTTGATGGCCATTGCCATAGTACCAGAAGCAACACAGCGCTGAGAGCAAAACGCAAGTGGGCTGTGACGTCTCCAGCAGACCATGTTGAGACAAAAATCATAGCTAACATTTTCAAAATTGGCGATTGGTCATGGGGATCGAGATAACCGATGTGAAGTGGCAAATTTGGCCCTTTTTTGTGCTCGTGTTATGAGGTTTCGGCGACTTTAAAAAATCGAATTAAACGACGAGAAAATGCTAAGACAAAGAGAGAATTTGGCGGTTCCAATAAAAAACGTCGACATAATAGGGTGGTCGAGCTAAGCGAGCTCGAGGTAAGTGGGTTCCACTGTATTTAAAAAATTAATAATGAGGATGATAATAAATAATAATAATCATAATGAAAACTATAGTTTAATAATGTAATAGTCAATAGTATTATTTTAATTTAGTTTAAACTATATAATTTCCAATACCACTTATAGAGTATGAACTATGAATCAAGGACATTATGATAAGCTGCATTTCTTAATTTATCATCATTATCCAAGGAAACCAATAGTGTGCCATCTAACGATGCTTCGATTGACACAAGTTTGATTGACTGGATCAGAATGGGAACTACAGTGGCCACAAATGCCTTGCTGGAGAGAAAAGGTGAACCAATGGCTCTGGTCATAACTAAGGGCTTCAGAGATTTACTTCACATAGGAAACCAAGCTCGTCCCAATATATTTGATTTGGTAATAAGAAATTATACTCTCAACATGTATTTAAAAAAACTTACCTCTAATGTTTGTTGTTGAGTTATATGAACTAAGTTCAATACAGGCTAATTTTTTATTGTCCTTTTACACATAGTTGAATTGTTTTTTTAGGTCTGCGGAAATTATCGATTAATTTCTCGATTAATCTGTAATTTTTTAATCAAATAATATTATTTTAATCAATAAAATAGCGATTAAATTGAAGAGGTTGTTTTAAATAATTTTTCAGATTTATCAACAAATGATTAGTTATTAATAATTAATAATAGTTTGTTTTTTTACGCACAAACTTCTCCATTTAAAAAAAAAAAGATTTCCTAAGTGTAAACTTTAAAATAAGCTGTTATATTTAAATTTTAAAAAAATGTTAATTTCCTGTTTTTGTTACTTCCCTTGAAATTTTCAGTTTAATGGGATCATACATCTTAGTTTTAGCTTAATCAAAATTATCGATTAATTATTCGGTAATTTTTCAAAAGTTAACGATTAAATTTAAATTAATCGACAACATCCCTAGTTTTTGTATAATTAGCCAATGAATAATCTCACTACATTTATGTTACTAACAGTGATTAAATTGTCTAGATCCATCTCTAGTTATTCCAGGTCCACAAATGGAATTTGTCATGGTCTATGTTAATAGTTAATACTAAGAAAATAATCTTCATAATAATAAAAATTGTTTTACCAGGAGATAGTGTGCCCAGAGAATCTTTATGAAGAAGTGGTTGAAGTGGATGAGAGATGTGTACTACACAGAGAGGACTGTCAGATCAACAAGCCAACCACTCAAGTGACTGGCTCCACTGGGGATTTGGTAACAGACTCTTGTAGATTTTGTTGTTGCTTCTTATATTTTATAAGTCTTTTAACTTGGTAGATATGTATTGTTGTTGTTGTCACTTCTTTTATTTTATAAGTCTTTCAACTTGGTAGATATGTCTTGTTATCACTTCTTATATTTTATAAGTCTTTCAACTTGGTAGATATGTCTTGCTGTCACTTCTTATATTTTATAAGTCTTTCAACTTGGTAGATATGTCTTGTTGTCACTTCTTATATTTTATAAGTCTTTCAACTTGGTAGATATGTCTTGTTGTTGTTGTCACTTCTTATATTTTATAAGTCTTTCAACTTGGTAGATATGTCTTGTTTTTGTTGTTACTTCTTATATTTTATAAGTCTTTCAACTTGGTAGATATGTCTTGTTGTTGTTGTCACTTCTTATATTTTATAAGTCTTTCAACTTGGTAGATATGTCTTGTTGTTGTCACTTCTTATATTTTATAAGTCTTTCAACTTGGTAGATATGTCTTGTTGTTGTTATCACTTCTTATATTTTATAAGTCTTTCAACTTGGTAGATATGTCTTGTTGTTGTCACTTCTTATATTTTATAAGTCTTTCAACTTGGTAGATATGTCTTGTTGTTGTTTTAAACTCACTTATCATAAAAATTAAGTATCACAATGGAGATGTAAGATAATTGACCAACTGTCTTCCACCAGCTTTCTGTTTGGAGAACCCTGGACTTAGAGCAGCTCAAGCTAGATCTACAGAATGTGCTGGACAAAGGGATCAGAAGTCTTGCTGTTGTTTTCATGCATTCCTATATGTGAGTTGTTTCTTTTCTTTTTTATTATGAAAATGTCTCAATTTCAACTTTTTCACTTTCAATTTTCAACTTTAACAATATATTGGGAAAATACAACACAATTATTCATTATTTTCATTGCCCATGACATCATTATTTTCATTGCCCATGACATCATTATTTTCATTGCCCATGACATCATTATTTTCATTGCCCATGACATTATTTTCATTGACCATGACATCATTATTTTCATTGCCCATGACATCATTAAATGTTATTTTGTTTTGTTTAATGTCCAGATTTTCAGGCCATGAAGAAGCTGTTGGCAGGCTTGCCCTAGACATGGGCTTCACTAATGTTTCTCTCTCATCCAAAGTTATGTCTATGGCTAGAATAGTCCCCAGGGGTTACACAGGTAAGGTTATGTCAGTTTACACAGGTTATGTCAGGGGTTACACAGGTCAAATCAATCAGGAATACATTACGTAAGTGTCAGATGATTTTGGACCATTCCAAGAGTCTTTTACCTGGAACTGTGCTGTTCCATGTTGTCATGGAGCTGATGGTCAGTGTTGTCAGGGACCTGATGGTCAGTGTTGTCATGGAGCTGATGGTCAGTGTTGTCATGGAGCTGATGGTCAGTGTTGGCATGGAGCTGATGGTCAGGTTGTCATGGAGCTGATGGTCAGTGTTGTCATGGAGCTGATGGTCAGTGTTGTCATGGAGCTGATGGTCAGTGTTGTCATGGAGCTGATGGTCAGTGTTGTCATGGAACTGATGGTCAGTGTGTTAATGGAGCTGATGGTCAGTGTTGTCATTTAGCTGATGGTCAGTGTTGTCATGGAGCTGATGGTCAGTGTTGTCATTGAGCTGATGGTCAGTCTTGTCATGGAGCTGATGGTCAGTGTGTTAATGGAGCTGATAGTCAGTGTGTGCGTTGAGCTGATGGTCAGTGTTGTCATTTAGCTGATGGTCAGTGTTGGCATAGAGCTGATGGTCAGTGTTGTCATGGAGCTGATGGTCAGTGTAGTCATGGAGCTGATGGTCAGTGTTGTCATGGAGCTGATGGTCAGTGTTGTCATGGAACTGATGGTCAGTGTGTTAATGGAGCTGATGGTCAGTGTGTTCATGGAGCTGATGGTCAGTGTTGTCATGGAGATGATGGTCAGTGTTGTCATGGTGCTGATGGTCAGGTTTGTATTATTGAATTGAGATCTTCCCCAAGTTGTTCCACTGTTGCTATTGCTGATTTTTAAGATGATAGATAACACAGAAGAATTCACTAATTATCCCCCTTAGCTGTAGGTAAAAACAACTGTTATGGCTTTAGTCACTAAACTTTCCTAGACTGCAATAAGATTAAATACCAAATCTAGTTATTTCAACTTTTGAAGTCATTTCAACTATTTAAGTCATTTCAACTTTTGATGTCATTTAAATTATTTAAGTCATTTCAACTATTTAAGTCATTTCAACTATTTAAGTCCTTTCAACTATTTAAGCCATTTCAACTATTTAAGTCATTTCAACTATTTAAGTCATTTCAACTATTTCAGTCATTTCAACTATTTCAGTCATTTCATCTTTGTAATAAGATGTCTTAAAGAATATTAATTTAGAATAAGAGAAAAAGATGTAAAGCCCCAGCTTCATAATATTCATTTGTTAAGCTCAGATAAGTAGTGTCTATATCTCTTTCAGCTTGTGCCGATGCCTACCTCACACCTTGTATCAAAAAATATGTTGAAGGCTTCAGATCAGGGCTCCAGGTAACGCCAACCTTATGTTATCTAAATGAAATCTTATTTAACTTTCCTGAGATCGGGGCTCCAGGTAACGCCAACCTTATGTTATCTAAATGAAATCTTATTTAACTTTCCTGAGCTTCAGGTCGGGGCTCCAGTAACCTTATGTTATCTAAATGAAATCTTATTTAACTTTCCTGAGCAAGTCTATTAACTGCCGTGTAAATGCGGATCATTTATTTTTTTACATCGTTTTCCTTGAAGTGATTTTCAGATAAAATTTTAATATGTGAATCATATTATAGCCTCCATACAAGGTGTTGATCCTTGTAATATAAATGAATAAAATATAAATTTAGTCCTTGATTTTTTCCATTGACTTTTTGAAATATGTAATTTTAATTTTGTGTAATTAAAGCCAATTGTTAAATAACTTCATGAAAGGGAGATAATGTAAACTTTTTGTCATTTCCATTGCACTCTATCTTTTGTAAAAAAATATATTTCTTGATAGTAAAAATGTCAACACTAATGTTTTGTTGTTGTCTAGAAAGCTAAAGTTCTTTTCATGAGATCAGACGGTGGACTGACCCCCATGGACAGGTACAACTTCTATGTGTAATTACTAACAATAATTGGAATGGTCTAGAAACTTTAAAACTTGCATATTGTTTTGGAGCTTATTGAAATTATTATATGAATGTGTTTCTCCAACAGATATTTTATCTATTCAATTAAGCAGGTGGAAAACTCAAATCTTTTTAGGTTAATTCTAGCTTACCTTCATTGAATTGAAGGGCTTCTTTCTAGTTATAATCGAAAGGCTTATTTCTAGTTATAATTGAAAGGCTTATTTCTAGTTATAATTGAAAGGCTTATTTCTAGTTATAATTGAAAGGCTTATTTCCAGTTATAATTGAAAGGCTTATTTCTAGTTATAATTGAAAGGCTTATTTCTAGTTATAATCGAAAGGCTTATTTCTAGTTATAATTGAAAGGCTTATTTCTAGTTATAATTGAAAGGTTAATTTCCAGTTATAATCAATAAAGGTTCAATGAACCCTTCACAGTCCAATGAGCTTTGGCCTTTTCTACTCCCTGCAACCAAGCAAGGGGAGATAACACTTTCTTAAATCAATGTTCTTTTCCTAATTAATTCATGAAAAATAAACTTTTTGTAGGAAAATGAAAGTAAAAATAACTAAGTACAAACAAGTGGACACACTTTATATCCATTGGTCTTTAAGGTGTATAATACAAATGATGTTCACATTTAAAAATCCTGAAAACCCCCCCAAACAAATTTTAACAAATTTTCCATGTCTTAGGTAGATCTCTTAACCATTTGCAAGTCTATTAAAGCTCTGCGCAAGCAGGCATTATTAGCAGGCACTATTGTACTGGAATGAGTGAACCACAGGCATGTTGTGAATGCCAACATTACATTTTTATTTTAAAAAACTTCATTATTTCATTGGAGAAAACTGGCTGCAAGTAAATTCTTTTTTTGTAGCACACTGTACTTCATTGTACTTCATTGTACTGTACTAGCTGTAGTGCAGACAAATTTCGTTTTTTTTTGGGTAGTAATTGTCTGGTATGACTAAGAAAAGTAATCAGCTGCAATAGCATCGTCTGGCAAATTTTAATCATGTCTAGGGCCTGATTATTTGATAATTGGGGAAAAATCGATTGCGTAAAAATTAATCGACCACTATCGGTCTGATAATGGTCTATAAAACCATTTCCGTCCGTGTCGTGTCACTATTTATATAATTTATTATCAGTGTTTTTATAACTATCACTAGTGATTTTTAAAGTAAAATCAATAATCATATTAATTATTGCAAGATTCATTGAATAATGAAGCCCCGTTATGCATAAGTTCCTTCAATATTTTGTCAATTGCAAAAAATCCCCGTGAAAAAATCATCACTTTTCAAAAATTGTAAAAAAATGAGCCCTTAGGCACACCGTCTTCAAACTAGTATCAAAATAAACATCGAAAACGAGGGTCTCGTCCGGTAAAGTTTAAGTCAGTAATGAGCGACAGATATGCGCAGTGTTACGCATCAAACTAAACAACCCCGGAGCAGGCGGTTTTGGCGTTATCGGTCTGTAGGCATACGAAAAAAACAGGCACGTTCGGGCTCATCGGACTGTAAAGGGTTAATAAAGCTCTTTCTGACGAACTTACTCATTAAAGTTTTGGTAGAATTTTTTTTTGGGAACTTTTGTACCAACTGAAAAGACTTTTTATTTAAAATTATAATTTAAACACACAATAAAATAAGTTTTTATTATTCTATGTTTCCTGTCAATTATAAGACTTGTACTCAAATAAAACAATGCTGCCAGCAGATCTTTGCCAGTGAGATAATGTCAAGGTCACTGTTTATATCTCTCTATGACAGTTTCATGGGCTCACATGCCATACTGTCTGGTCCAGCTGGAGGAGTGGTGGGATACGCTGAGACAACATACAACAAGGATACCAAGACACCTGTCATAGGCTTTGACATGGGAGGTAAGTCACGCCACCAAGACACCTGTCATAGGCTTTGACATGGGAGGTAAGTCAGGTCACCAAGACACCTGTCATAGGCTTTGACATGGGAGGTAAGTCACGCCACCAAGACACCTGTCATAGGCTTTGACATGGGAGATAAGTCAGTTATCCATAGCAGTGAATATTAAGAATGTTTATCAGTAAACGACTAAATAACTATCTTACATGTTCACACAATCTGACTTGAAAAATGTAATTGTAGCCATTAAAAGGACATAACGGGAAGTAAATTTGCGATTGTGACAAGATTTCTGTTGATGTTTAAAGATTGCGATTGTGACTTGATTTCTGTTGATGTTTAAAGATTGTGATTGTGACAAGATTTCTGTTGATGTTTAAAGATTGCGATTGTGACAAGATTTCTGTTGATGTTTAAAGATTGCGATTGTGTCAAGATTTCTGTTGATGTTGAGTCTCTTGTTGCCATTTGACTTGCTCTAAATTACCCAGCTTCTATATCAGAGTTTGGTCTATAAACATGTCTTCAGTCAACACTAGACAGGTGTAAAGGAGACAGTTAATGAAACATTTAATGAGACAGTTAAGAAAGTTATCGAGACAGTTTATGAGACTAGAAATGTCTATTATTTGTATATAACCTGTGATGCTCTACCTTACAGGCACATCGACAGATGTCAGCAGGTTTGCTGGTGAGTTTGAGCATGTGTTTGAGACGACGACAGCTGGCATCACGATACAAGCACCACAAGTAAACACTTTCTTACATATTACTACCTATCTAAAAGAGAAAATGTTTACTTATGGTTTCCAAAGCTTTTGCTAAGTTCAGTGGAATATAAAAAAATTTGAAATACATTTTTTAAAGATTAATTAAAATAATAATTATTTATCTTTTTTTTTGTTGCTAATTGTAACTGCCATAATGACTGAGGTAGGGCTGCTATTATTTTAACAAAGAAATCTTGAACATTTCTTTATTTATTTGTTGTATCACTTTTCAGTTGGACATTAACACTGTAGCTGCCGGAGGGGGGTCCATGCTGTTCTTTAGGTCAGGCATGTTTGTTGTGGGCCCCGAGTCAGCGGGGGCCCATCCAGGACCCACATGTTACATGAAAGGTAAGGGCAGTGACTGGAGTAGTTATTTTATCACTGGTAACAACCATCTTAAGATTGATTGGAGATATTTATTTATCCATAACAACTTTTTGAACCTTTAGATCCTGGCCTTAAAATATCCATGTTCCTGGGCCCTTATGTAATATTTACTGACACAGCATACAATTAAACAATTGAATAAATTATGATAATTTTAGGACTGCAGAAATTAACTATTATTTTCTCAATTCTGGAATGCACTGGAATTCAAAATATAAATTAATTTCCGGACGATTACACAAACATTTCGGTTTTAAACTATTGACTGACGTGACTGCTCAAATTGTTAACAGTTTTGTGTCCATTAAGAAAATCGTTTGCCTAACTTGCAATGTTCCCTCTAACTCAAAGTTTCGTTGGCCTGTGTGCAAATTTTCACAACGTTCATTTGTGGTGCAATATTTTATAAAATTTGCTGCGCGGTGATTGTAAACTCCTGTGCTGCTTAAAGGGAACATTGATATTACTTTACTTACATATCACCTGCTATACAAACATCCACTACAGTTTCAGAAACTTCAATCTGGGCCATGACAGAACTCTTTAGTTGGTCATAGGGTGAACCCTGACCTCAGACTTGACAATTCATTTCTAAATAACTGACTGTTATGTCCAAATATCTGACTGTTATGTCCAAATATCTGACTGTTATGTCCAAATATCTGACTGCTGGGGTTAGAATTTTTAACTAACAACCAATAAATTGGGATCAAGGGCTTAAAAGGTTTAGATATGAGCTAGAAAATGTCTGGACATGGTCCCATCAAATCTATGTTATAACATCAATCTTTGAGATGGTCCCATCAAACCTATGATATAACAACAATCTTTGAGATGGTCTCATCAAACCTATGTTATAACAACAATCTTTGAGATGGGTCCAGGAGATGGTCCCATCAAACCTATGATATAACAACAATCTTTGAGATGGGTCCAGGAGATGGTCCCATCAAACCTATGTTATAACAACAATCTTTGAGATGGGTCCAGGAGATGGTACCATCAAACCTATGATATAACAACAATCTTTGAGATGGGTCCAGGAGATGGTCCCATCAAACCTATGATATAACAACAATCTCCACTAAACAGGGGGACCCCTAACAATCACTGATGCCAATCTTTGTCTTCGACATGGTCCCATCAAACCTATGTTATAACAACAATCTCCAACAAACAGGGGGACCACTAACAATCACTGATGCCAATCTTTGTCTTGGACGTCTTCTACCTGACTATTTCCCACACATCTTTGGCCCCAGTGAAAACATGCCCTTGGATTATCAAGCCACCATTGTTGCCTTTGAAAAGCTGACTGCTGAGGTGAGTTCAAACAAGCCAATCATAGATCACATTCAGTTGTGTTTGACATGTTGTTGTACAACTGTCAGTTTGTGTTTGAGATGTTATTGTACAACTGTCAGTTTGTGTTTTCCTGAGATATCTAAATTATTTTTTTTTAAATATTCCATTTTGTCTCAGTATATTTTTTATTGCGGGAATGTTTGTATTAGAAAAGTTATAACTATTAAATTTAACCCCAGGTCAATAAGTTCCTGAAAACACAATACAGTGATCATCATGGGACATTTACACCAATGACAAAAGAGGAAGTGGGTCTTGGGTTCATTCGTGTGGCTAATGAAACAATGTGTCGACCAATCAGAGCTTTGACTCAAGTAAGTCTTGTAACAGTATAGATCTTATGTGTCGACCAATCAGAGCTTTGACTCAAGTAAGTCTTGTAACAGTATAGATCTTATGTGTCGACCTATCAAAGCTTTGACTCAAGTAAGTCTTGTAACAGTATAGATCTTATGTGTTGACCAATCAGAGCTTTGACTCAGGTAAATGGTTGTAACAGTATGCTTACATTGGCACTGACATTTGGAATGATAAATCTTTTTTTTTCCATTATTTTTAATTTATTGAAATGGACTGTTACATTGAACCTGTGAGTTTTTTTACTACATGATTTGCCAGCAATAAAGTTGTAAGTCAGGGGCGGATTAAGACTGGTCGGGGCCCCGGGCTGCAATCAAACGGGGGCCCTATCCAGCCAACATCCTTAAAATAAAATGATTGTTAACAGCAAATATAAGACTAACTAAATATTAATCATGAAAAAAAATACGAACACGAAGAAATAACTGCTTGAAGTGTTCGCGGTATGTTATAATTGAGTGTGAAAAGAAAAACTTTATTTTCCCCTACTGGGAATAGAACCAGACACCACTGGCATCACGAGCCTGTACTATCTCCACACGGCCAGCGGAGCTTCTATAAAATAAGAAATTTTTTAAAAATAAACTATATTTTATATTATGCGAAGTAAGCCAATTAAAGTTTTTCGATTATTAAGTACTATCAATACTATCATGTCTGAACGCGATCAGTTGTATAGATAATATTTATTAATTTATTATATTTTCAAGGGTTTGTGCAAACATTTGTACACTTTTATTATAAAATATAAAAAGTTTGGCGGCCCCAAACCGTCGGGGGCCCCTGGCTTTAGCCCGTTCAGCCCCCCCCCCCCTTAATCCGCCATAGATGTAAGTTTATGACTCTGTATTTTATGGCAATCATTCTAAGGTAGTAAATTTATTCTTTGATTGTACACAGGCCAAAGGTTATGACACATCACGTCACATCCTGGCGTGTTTTGGTGGGGCAGGGGGACAGCATGCTTGTGCCATCGCACGTTCTCTTGGTATGCAGGAAGTCTTCATTCACAGGTTGGCATGTTTCAACCATTTTTCAAGGCTTGTTAACAATCAATTAGTTTATTTTATAGTGGATTTAAACATTTTCTAGAGTAATAATCCTAAGGACACAGATACAGATTTAAGTTATCGCTACAATTTTTATTCAGTAAACTGTCTTTTTGGTAGACGTATGATTTTATTATAACTGTTTGATTATCTGACATAAACATGTTCAGAGTGGTAGCTTCAAATTCTCTCTAATTCCCTCAGCTCTGTCAATTATAGATTCTTATCAACAAAAATAATTGTGTTTGTTTAAAGGCATAAATGGTGACCTGTCTGAAACCCTTGCAGGTATGCTGGCATTTTGTCTGCCTATGGCATGGCTCTGGCTGACGTCGTCTATGAGGCTCAGGAGCCAGCCTCCTGCACTTACAGCTGTGGTCAGTTTCATTCAATGTTTTTGATGTCCAACTTATTTCATGTTATCTGGTATTCATATTTTTGTATTTGAGTGATTTCAAGCAGGTGACACATTTTTAGGCTTGCAATGTTTTCACTCAGTAATACACTTGTATTAAAATATCTAAAATCAATCAGTTATTAAAGCTGCTGCTCACAGTTAGCTTTCTTAAAATTGATTAAAGTTCTTGACCATTTTCTTAAAATTGATTAAAGTTCTTGACCGTTTACTTAAAATTGATTAAAGTTCTTGACCATTTTCTTAAAATTGATTTAAGTTCTTGACCATTTTCTTAAAATATTGATACAATTTCTTGACCATGTTCCCAAAATATTTAATTTCTTGATCATTTTCATTTTGTCAAAACAGAAAACTTGATCAAACTGGATACTAGAATTAAAGTCTTGGACCAGAAATGTTGTGAGGAACTTGAGAAGCAAGGTTTTAACAGGTATAGGGAACATTGAGAGATGAGGTCTGTCTTAAAGTGATGTAACAGGTATAGGGAACATTGAGAGATGAGGTCTGTCTTAGGGAACATTGAGAGATGAGGTCTGTCTTAAAGTGATGCACCATGAGTGTAACAGACATGTTTGTTGTGATATCACCAAGAGTCTAACAGGCATGTTTGTTGTGATAACGTTTAAGAGAGTTGAGTGACTGTGTTTAAAGAGGCTGCGTGTTTGTGTTGTGAGGTGAACTCTGAGCATCTATAAATGTACAGGAGAGACCATTAAAGTCGGTTGTTCCACAGACCACCGACAGGGGTTCTGATTTTAAGTGTTGATTTTATCATCATCAGTCTTGTGACCGTTGCTGTCGTTGCCATAGACACAACACATAACAATCTCCACAGTTGCCTATCTTGATCAGCGGCCAATAATTCACTTAATCCCATCCCTGTCCATTCCTTTATGTTGTCAAGCCAGCTTTTCCCCTGTTGACCTCTTTGCCGGCCCACTTTTACTGTGTCTTGAAGGATACATTTTGTCAGGGTATCATGTCGCAGTACATGACCGAACCATGCCATCTTACGTTGATTTACAGTTTTGCAATGAGTAGACTTTAAAAGTTAGGTTCTTTTTTTATTTAATATCATTACTTAGGAAATTATATCTTCTCAAGTAAAATGTATGCGGTTCCTTGTTGATCCTCTAGGGAACAAATAGAAACACAGCCTTTCTTACATCTTCGCTATGAGGGAACTGACTGTGCCCTCATGTGTTCCAACCAGTTCCCAGCCAAGGATGGGACCAGCATTTATGGTGATTTCTACACAGCATTCATAACCAGGTAATGAAATAATTTGTATCTTTAACTGTAGGACTAATTTAATCAAAGATTTTTGTACCTTAACTCATGAGCTCCTGATGGGACTAAATGTGTCCTCATAGGGGACCGTACGGTCACATCAAAAAGCATCTGTTTTCAAAGCGACGCGCTGTCGCATTTTTAGTTTAAAATAGAGTGACTCTATGAGATTTCAATAAAAATTACGGCATGTTTTTATCTTGTATCACTTTCAATCCAAGTGTGAACTAGTTTTGACGTGTCTCTATCAAGTATGTATTCACCCGAGGTGCTGGAAATATCAGTTTTTCATCGTCATTATTTTTTTTCGCAGTGTATGTGTTGTTATTATTTAACGTAATTCATTCCTGGATGCGTTTATCATATTATTTTAAAAGATAAGCAAACATCTTTAGAAACAAAAGTTTAGCAAAGTTACTTCCCTTTTGTCCAGAATATGGAATAGATACAGAAGTAGCCCTTCAGGAGCTATTGAGTAAAAGGTGTAAAAATCAAGGAGCTTTTCCATGCATCATACACACTACCATATTTTGGTGTATATAAGAGACACTCTACAATATTTTGGTGTATATAAGAGACACTCTACCATATTTTGGTGTATATAAGAGACACTCTACCATATTTTGGTGTACTCTACCATATTTTGGTGTATATAAGAGACACTCTACCATATTTTGGTGTATATAAGAGACACCCTACCATATTTTGGTGTATATAAGAGACACTCTACCATATTTTGGTGTATATAAGAGACACTCTACCATATTTTGGTGTATATAAGAGACACTCTACCATATTTTGGTGTATATAAGAGACACTCTACCATATTTTGGTGTATATAAGAGACACTCTACCATATTTTGGTGTATATAAGAGACACTCTACATTATTTTAATGTATAAAAGACACTACCATATTTTGATGTATAAAAGACACCACCATATTTTTGTGTATATAAGAGACACTCTACCATATTTTGGTGTATATAAGAGACACTCTACCATATTTTGGTGTATATAAGAGACACTCTACCATATTTTGGTGTATATAAGAGACACTCTACCATATTTTGGTGTATATAAGAGACACCCTACCATATTTTGGTGTATGTAATAGACACTCTACCATATTTTGGTGTATATAAGAGACACTCTACCATATTTTGGTGTATATAAGAGACACTACCATATTTTGGTGTATATAAGAGACACTCTATATAAGAGACACACTACCATATTTTGGTGTATATAAGAGACACTCTACCATATTTTGGTGTATATAAGAGACACTCTACCATATTTTGGTGTATATAAGAGACACTCTACCATATTTTGGTGTATATAAGAGACACCCTACCATATTTTGGTGTATATAAGAGACACTCTACATTATTTTAATGTATAAAAGACACTACCATATTTTGATGTATAAAAGACACCACCATATTTTTGTGTATATAAGAGACACTCTACCATATTTTGGTGTATAAAAGACACTCTACCATATTTTGGTGTATATAAGAGACACTCTACCATATTTTGATGTATAAAAGACACCATATTTTGGTGTATATGAGTCACAGGTTCCTACAACAATAAATTTTCATGACGCCTGAGCCTAGCCACCTGCCACACTCAACAGTTTATATCAAGCTCTTCTAATGATAAAAGAAAACGTGTTCCATGTTTCATTACTTGTTACTTTTAAAAAAAGGCTTCTTTGCAATTTTTATTTTCTAAGAATTTCACTTGGGCTTGATCTCAAGATTATTGTTATGTGTCGAGTACCATAAACTTCTTAGGCCAAGTCTCAGCCAGCAGATGGTGTAACTACTATCATATGAAGACAAATAGAGGCACAATCTCTTCAGCTAACTTGTTTCTTTATTTAGTTAAAAAAATATTAAACATAAGACATCCACTGGGCGTAGGCTAAATGAAAACTTTGTCTAAGGCATGTCTTATAGATGTGAAATTAGGGTCACTCATCTCTGTTTCCAGTGTCTGGTGAAAGTTTTCTGTCATAGATAACATAAAGATTGCCATTGACAGTTACAGTTTCCAGACTGCCTTATACCTGTCTATTTATAACCATAAATTAATTCTCTGAGAACTTGTTTAACGTTGTGTGGTCCCCAGGTACAAGACAGAATTTGGCTTTGTACTTAAAGATCGTAAAATCTATGTTGATGACATCAGAGTCCGAGGAGTGGGCAAGTCGCAGGCATCCATCGCCGTGGAGATACCTGAATCAACTGGGCCGCCAGTACCTGAAAAGGTAAATATTTTGTTTTCATTTATTTGAAGGAAGTTTCATTGAAGTAGCAGATAAAGATAAAAAGGTCTTTCCTTATTTTAGTTATGGGAAAATGAAGGTTGTTAAGTCCCTTTTCATGATTCAAATTTTGATTAGGGCTACAATGGGAGAATCCATATGAGATTATGTCCATAACAGAAAAGTTTAATTTAAAAAATGGGAGCTAGTGGCAACAAAATATAGACTCCCATTACTGAGTATTAGCTGATAGTAGAATAAATAATCATGGCTTTTCCTGGGGCGTAAACAAAATGTAGACTCCCATTACTGAGTATTAGCTGATAGTAGAATAAATAATCATGGCTTTTCCTGGGGCGTAAACAAAATGTTGATAAGTAAACAAATCTGCCTTGAAAGATCTGAGAAACTACAACTTGAATCATGGGTGTGTCGACATGTTCATGTTTGTGTTCCAGACTGTGACATGTTCATGTTTGTGTTCCAGACTGTGACATGTTCATGTTTGTGTTCCAGGTTGTGAGTTGCTACTTTGAAGAGGGCTGCCTCAACACTAATGTTTACATCCTGGAGAACTTGTGTGCCCACCATCAGATCAGTGGACCTGCTATTATCATTGATAAAAACAGGTAAAAAACAATGGCCTTACATGTCACACCAGGTTATCACAATTACCTTGTATGTCACACCAGGTAATAAACAATTGTCTTATGTGTCACACCAGGTAATAAACAATTCCCTTACATGTCTCACCAGGTAATAAACAATTCCCTTACATGTCACACCAGGTAATAAACAATTGTCTAACATGTCACACCAGGTAATAAACAATTCCCTTACATGTCACACCAGGTAATAAACAATTGTCTTACATGTCACACCAGGTAATAAACAATGGCCTCACATGTCTCACCAGGTAATAAACAATTTCCTTACATGTCACACCAGGTAATAAACAATTCCCTTACATGTTTCACCAGGTAATAAACAATTCCCTTACATGTCACACCAGGTAATAAACAATTGTCTAACATGTCACACCAGGTAAGCGCAAACAATTACCTTACATGTCACACCAAGTAATCACAAACAATTGCCTTACATGTCACACCAGGTAATAAGAAATTACCTTACATGTCACACCAGGTAATCACAATTACCTTACATGTCACACCAAGTAATCACAAACAATTGCCTTACATGTCACACCAGGTAATAAGCAATTACCTTACATGTCACACCAGGTAATCACAAACAATTACCTTACATGTCACACCAAGTAATCACAAACAATTGCCTTACATGTCACACCAGGTAATAAGCAATTACCTTACATGTCACACCAGGCAATCACAAACCATTGACTAATTCATCACACACAAGAATAGCTGGTCTTAATATTAGCTATTAGTACAAAGTACAAAGATATGTGTTGATACATCACTCAAGACTTTCAGTTGTCAAAAATTCTCTCTATTTATTACATAAGACTTATAGGTATGCATGTGTGCAGTCTTACAAGTTATTGGTTTAGCTACCTGTCCCTGTTTGGTTGATAACATCTGATCTATTGACATCACAGCCTTGTCCTCTTTCAGCACCATCATAGTTGAACCCAACTGCTCCGCTGAAGTGAGTCGTCATGGTGACGTGAGGATAAAGGTCAGCAGCTCCAACAGAAAGGTCGTGGGGACAGACCTGGACGCCATACAACTTTCAATATTCTCTCACAGATTCATGAGCACGGCTGAACAGATGGGCAGGTGGGTTGTGGGGAAATTATCAGGTGGGCAGGTAGGTTGTGGGGAAGTTATCAAGTGGGTTGTGGGGAAATTATCAGGTGGGTTGTGGGGAAGTTATCAGGTGGGTTGTGGGGAAGTTATCAGGTGGGTTGTGGGGAAGTTATCAGGTGGG
>MUZC01000315.1:245633-255834 GCA_002072015.1 Radix auricularia | reverse complement strand
TGTAGTGTGCTCTAGTTCACAACTTATGGGTAACATTCCTATAACATGTAGTGTGCTCTAGTTCACAACTTATGGGTAACATTCCTATAACATGTGTCATGCACAATACACATGATTTTTCATGCTAAATAATCATTGATTCTCAATGATGTTGATTTTTTGTGCAGAAACATTTTGCATGTTTTAACTTCGACATTCTGACAAAAATAATTTGTGCTAATATGATTTTACTTTCATAACGTCTACTCCAGTTGTGTTAAGAATAAGAATATAATTACTTGTAAAATTTTTTTTACAGCATTATATTTTCTTGTTTTCATTTATATGGACATTCTAACTAGTACCATTTTTATTTTTTCAAATATAATATTATTATCTAGATCACCCCAGAATAAAACCAAAGTCTTTCCAAATATAATATTATTATCTAGATCACCCCAGGATAAAACCAAAGTCTTTTCCAAATGAAGACATCTACAATGGATTCTACAAAGAGTTTATCTTCCTTAGTGCTATCAAATTTATTAACCAGGTGAGTTGCTGGAATGTTAATAAAATCTGGGTCATTATCTCTACAAAATCTTCCACTTTTTCCATTTTGGCCTGTTTCAAAATATGTTAAATAAGAAAAACCTTTTTTAAAGTGTTTTAAATGATGTGAATTAAGTTCTTGATTTTCATTTTTTTTTAGAAGATGGTTAGTTCATTGTATATCTAAAAATATTGTTTTTTTTTTAAAAATATTTTAAATACTGTAGTCCGAAAATTGTTTTATTTCTTCAAATTAATTTCTATTTCAAAATGTATCCATTAAATTTTAAAGCTTACTATGCCTTCTGCAATATAAAGTTAATTTTCCTTTGTACAGACATTTATTAAAATATTTTAAAAGGTTTATTGCAATTTGATAACCAGAATGCTGATATTAAAGTTAAGTATTATTTAAAAGTGTGTGTTTCGTTTATCCTATGCGATCATTTGAAATGTTGTTTGTAATTAACATTTATTTATTATTACCATTACTAAGGTGAAGACTGGTCCCTTTGCTGAACACTCCAATCAACTGTGGGGCATCAGTGGTGTGGCCACGTGGTCCAAAGTTAATTCAGGTCTCATTAAAATGTACAGAGCTGAGGTAACTAATTGTTGTTTTTTTAGTCACATATTTTTTTCCCCGAGATCGTAGGGGGTTCTAATGTTTCCATTAGAACATTCTCAGGCTGACACAAATATTCTTTTAGTGGAGAACCCAAAGGAGTAACAGAAGTAAATAATAATTTAGTTTTTATATAAGACTTTATCACACTTAAACTTAAAATATCCATTTCTATACATTTTCAATTTTCTTTATTGCATAATATTAAAAGAAGGTCCTTAAAGGGCTTTGCTCCAAGACTTTTTATGATGTATTAAAAAAAACTTAATTAGGTTTTCATGTATTATTTTTTTCAGGTTTTGGCCAAATTCCCCATCGTGCAACACTTTCTTTTCGGCAGTCTTCTTACTCTTGATCCTGCGCCCAACCCACCACCTGAACCGGAGGTCATGCCCTTGCCCACCACAACTGGCCGACCTCCTATGGCTGACTCGGTCATGCCTCCACCGATGTCGGCACCCTGGGCACGGTTTGGGGTGAACATGCCTCCATCTGGTGTAGCCATGTCGCCACCACCTTCTGCCTCCATGCATCGACCAAGGCCACCTTTTCAATAGTGCTGCCATCTGCTTTAGGATTTTCTTATTTTGTGAATGACATTTAAAATGGTCAGCATTAATTTAGTTGAGCTCGTCTCTGTCAGAAGTAGAAGATGGCATTTAAACGTTGTATATTTATTATCTCAAAAGCAGGAGACTTTCATTCATGTTATGTAAGTCATTAAAAACAGAAATGATCATCATCCCAGTATTTTTTCTCATTTCTTTCACATCTCCACATTGGTTCAGAAGACTCTAGACAAGTAACTTAGTATAATAATAGTCATTTTGAGACTTGAACACACTGTAATAGAAACGTTGACAGTTTGGCCCATAAAATAATTGTCTGTGGCTATTTTGTTGCTTAGTGAACTAATCACTATTAGTAAAGTATTGTAATAGTTTAATAAATTTGTGGAAATGATTTGACTCATTGAGCAATACATAAATTTGTTTTAAAAATGATACATTCACTTAAATATCCACACACACACAAAAATTAAATCAAGGCTCTGTGAATTGAAACAAGATCATCTTGTTCCTCTTTGACTGAACTAGGATCCACAACAAAAATAACTTAATTTTGATGACATTGTAACTTCTCAAATTAAACCTTAGTCAATGAAATAGTGTAGATCTATTTGTTATAATAGTAAGTGCAAACAAAAGAAGTGTCTATTCCAGTTGCTCCATTTGTGGTATGTAAATAGAAGATATTCATTTGTACATCTAAGATGTGTGCAATTATGAGTGTGCGTTTTTAAAAACTAGAATTAATTAATTTGTTTCAAACTTATCATGCATTGTAATTGTTTCTTTATGAAATAAATCTTTTTTTAAACTGAAATTTTTTCTCCAATCATTTATCAAGTTTACCATCCTGTTGATTTGGAAAGGAATTTAAAAAAAGAAAAAAACAGCAAGAAATTTGAAATTTTGGCTTATAAAGAAACTCACAGTCAAATTAAAACAACCCCCACAACCCATATAAACTAAGTTTTTGACTATAAATCCTTTATGTATGAGACATGAGTAAAAGTATTGATTATGTTCAATATAATACGCACCACGCGACAAACATTTACAGACTGAGCTCCCCTTGCTGTAAAACACGAGGATTTGGTCATTGATGGCTGGAGTGAACTACAGTGACTTGTGGAGGTCAACTATAGCTACATAGAGATATACAATTGATGGCTGGAGTGAACTACAGTGACTTGTGGAGGTAACTATAGCTACATAGAGATATACAATTGATGGCTGGAGTGAACTACAGTGACTTGTGGAGGTCAACTATAGCTACATAGAGATATACAATTGATGGCTGGAGTGAACTACAGTGACTTGTGGAGGTCAACTATAGCTACATAGAGATATGCAATTGATGGCTGGAGTGAACTACAGTGACTTGTGGAGGTCAACTATAGCTACATAGAGATATACAATTGATGGCTGGAGTGAACTACAGTGACTTGTGGAGGTCAACTATAGCTACATAGAGATATACAATTGATGGCTGGAGTGAACTACAGTGACTTGTGGAGGTCAACTATAGCTACATAGAGATATACAATTGATGGCTGGAGTGAGCTACAGTGACTTGTGGAGGTCAACTATAGCTACATAGAGATATACAATTGATGGCTGGAGTGAACTACAGTGACTTGTGGAGGTCAACTATAGCTACATAGAGATATACAAAACATTCATTAATTTAATTACGTTACTTTTGAAAGATCTGAAATTTTTTATACCATGCATTGTTACGTGACACAAGTCTATGTGCAAAATTTAAGCTCGATTGAATCCAGGAAGCGCGTCATTTTTTTACTTTTGTTTCTTCGCCCGACTTACCTGAAAAAA
Organism: Radix auricularia; assembly: GCA_002072015.1. NCBI lineage: Eukaryota > Metazoa > Mollusca > Gastropoda > Lymnaeidae > Radix > Radix auricularia. The sequence goes on along the minus strand of MUZC01000315.1, from coordinate 252,276 downwards.
TATGGTGAAGTTAACAAAAGGGATTTAAAATAAATTAAACAACCCCTAAAAACAAAGTTTTTGACCATAAATTCATTATATATGAGAGATAACTAAAAGTATTGATTATATTCACAATATGCACTGCGCGATCTGAAATTTTGAAACAATGCATTGTTAGGTTACGAAAGTCTATGTGCAAAATTTCAGCTCAATAGGCTCAATAGCATCACGGGAAATGGGTCATTCCCCCCCCCTCCGACCGACCACGACAAGACGGTGAAGTTAATATAAGGGATTTTAATAAAGAGAAATGATTTCAGTTTTTTCAGGCACCGGCAAACCTGTCATTCAGGGGCAGCAACTTTAGTAAAAATGGCAAAGATTTATCAAACTCATGCACGGAGTAGCTTTTTTTTTTTTAAATTACAGTGTTATTCAAATGCAAGTATCAGCATAGTGTGTGCATAGCTTAGGTCAACCGAAGGGTAAACAAAATCGAAAAAAAATCTACATTTTTAAAATAATCTTTGTTTCTACTATGACTATATCATTCAAGAAAACTCACGAAATATAACGAAACACAATTAAAATTCAAAGCCCTTAACGGATACATTTAGCAAAGTAATAATAATACATATTCACTACTACTTGCAGTGATAACGATATAGATATACAATATTTTTTTAAACTTCAAAACTGTATCAATGCTTTTTAAGTGTTATTGATTTCTCTATTTCGGTATTTTTATTGTATCTTGTTAACTATTTTAAATTTCTGGAAAAGTCTAAAATATAAACTACCATTATTACGAAACGAGCTATAAATAAAAATAGTGCATGTCAACACTGTCAACAGTCAACAGGGACTGTCAACAATAGTAAACATACAGTTTGTTCACTTTGTAAGTTAAAACTAAGCTAGCTATGCCTAGGAAGAAACCTTTTAGTGGGAAACAAAAGAAACTTCAGCTTAAAGATAAAAAAACAAGGAAACAAGGTAAAAAATAAGTAAATAGTTGTAAAAGTAATTGAAATTGCCATTTGAATTTGACAAATCATTTGACATTTGAATTTGACTTGAATTCACTTGAATAAAGTTTATTATAAACTTTATAAAGAATATATTGGAAATAATATTTGAATATTATTTTAATTTTATTTATTGTTATTGATTGAATAATAATTATGAATATTATAAATAAGGATGTGGCTAGCGCTACGACAATTTTGTCGTAGCGGCAGACGACCCGGTCGGATGTTGCTAGCGTTACGACATGTCGTAGCGCTAGTCAGGAAACTAGTGCTACGACATGTCGTAACAGCAGACGATCCGGTCGGATGTTGCTAGCATTACGACATGTCGTAGCGCTAGTCAGGAAACTAGTGCTACGACATGTCGTAACAGCAGACGATCCGGTCGGATGTTGCTAGCGTTACGACAAGATTGTCGTAACGGCAGACGAACCGGTCGGATGTTGCTAGCGTTACGACATGTCGTAGCGCTAGTCAGGAAACTAGTGATACGCAACTTCTGCTACGACTAGTTTTAGTCACTCTTTGCAGTAAACACCTGAAACTGGAAAGAATTAAACCTTAAGAAACTCTTCTGTAAATTGTATACGCATAAATATATTAAAATACGACATTATTTGTGTGTGTATTAATTCTAAAATCTAAATTTATTTAAATAAATTTTAAAAATAGATTTTGATTTAATTTTAGTATTGGTCTACCGATTATAAGTATATCAGCCGATTTTTGCTATACTATAGTATACTTGTGTAAGTGATGCCGATACATTAAAATTTAGAGTATACCGTAAAGCCTAAAGCCGTAAATGAAAATCCGCAAGCAACTGATTCGCGCACAATCGCAAGAATGTAGGCCTAAAATAATTAGTTTCGTGTGGAATAATAAAATGTGCCGTGTGCAGTCTTTTCACAGGAAACCATTCCATTCATCCTTCTACATCATTTTTACTCTATTACTAATACTATTACTATTGAGGGGGGGGGGCAGGTAATAACAACCGCACAGGCCTCCTCGTTTACTCGCCTTTTTTCCCCATTACTTCGTGCTGCAGTTTGTGTCTGTTTTCTCAGCGCAAATTCTCTTTATCATATTATATATTATTTCAAAGCGAGATTTAATTTTCTTGTGAGAACTTACGATTTTAATTTATTAAATGTATTATTATATGCTGTATTTTAGCTTTTACAGTAAATTACAGAAATTACAGCACTAATTTCTTAGCCTTATTAATTTCTAAGGCAATTTTTCAATAAATAAATATAATAGTCTAACTTGATGCAACCATTTTATTTATAAACCTACTTGCCGAGTTGTCACAGCAAGATGCCAAATGAAATTTTTTGAAATTCATTATACTGTGTTTTCATTAGGGCTAGGGGTTTACAGATATATTGGCCAGCCGATACATCAGAACCGCTATCACTATCAGGATATTGGCAATGTAGGTGTCAGTGGCATGTATTGGTACCGATATTGTCAGCACCCTTATATCACAATAAGTAACATTTTGACAACCCCCAGCCCGAAAAGAAATATAATTGAAATTAAGGTTGTTTTAAGACCGCTCCTTTTTGAGGACCGGTTAACAGTCTGTTTTACAGAGTTTTTACTTTCCGAGATCTCATTTCTAACGAGAGTGGTATCTAGGGGCGCATTAGGCCGCTTTAAGGATAGCGGGCGGAGACGCATTACACCGCTTTGCGACTTTAAGAGTTAATTTACATTTGTCTTAATTGAACCAGTCGCCTAACATATAACATATACTTAATTACACATCATAAATTTAAGAATGATGTCATCAAATTTGACTGCTAGTTTTTGTGCTCACAAATACTCATATCAGCATTCATATTGGCTAAACAAAATATCGGTAATATAGCTATCGGCAATATCAGCAAAAATGCATATAGGTTGAGCCCTAGTAATCAATAACATATTTTAAATTCTGTTGTTATGTGAATTTGGTATTGATACAGGGCCTGATATTTCCTTACAGATGGGCCAGCCTACCTTGCCAATAGTGATTCAGAAAATGATGCTCCAAAGTTGAAAAAGCACGGTGGTAAAAAGTCTTTTCAGAGTGGAGACACAGGAAGAGAAGCTTTACTTAATGAACTCGGGATTCAGAAAATCAATGAGCAGCCCGTCAAAAGTGGGGACAAGGGGAATAAGTTTGACATCAACAGGTAGTCATTTGGTCATTTATGTTGTCACTGCTTAAAGTTTGTATTAGAAGAACTGCACCATATTTAAAGTAGTCTCAAATTTCATAAATCATAGCCAAGGTAACTCTACTGTAGTCTCACATTTCATAAATCATAGCCAAGGTAACTCTACTGTAGTCTCACATTTCATAAATCATAGCCAAGGTAACTTTACTGTAGTCTCACATTTCATAAATCATAGCCAAGGTAACTCTACTTTAGTCTCACATTTCATAAATCATAGCCAAGGTAATTTTACTGTAGTCTCACATTTCATAAATCATAGCCAAGGTAATTTTACTGTAGTCTCAAATTTCATAAATCATAGCCAAGGTAACTCTACTGTAGTCTCACATTTCATAAATCATAGCCAAGGTAACTCTACTGTAGTCTCACATTTCATAAATCATAGCCAAGGTAACTTTAAAGTGAGGTGAGTCACACCGGCACAGACAGCAGCTGAGGTAATTACAGGTTTGTGTGGGGAAATCAGAAAACAGATGTACTTCTTGAACATTTTTAAAGACATTAAAAAGAAATGTTATGTTCAGCTTTCATGATGCACCATGAGTGAACATTTACTGGCGATCATTTGATTTACTCATATTTAATCACCAACAATTGAAGAATGCAACGTATTGTAGGTGACAGTCACAGCCAACATTGTAAATAATTTTATAAATATCAATTTTAATTTTCTATCAGGTTTATTATTGACTTCTTGTCTGCTGTTAAAATTGAAGAATTACATGCTCTTGATGTGTTAAATCTGCTGTTAAAATTGAACTGCTGTTAAAATTGAAGAATTACATGCTCTTGATGTGTTAAATCTGCTGTTAAAATTGAAGAATTACATGCTCTTGATGTGTTAAAAACAGATCATTGAAAAGTAGAGACTTGTATTATATTAAATAAATAAAGGACTGAAACAAGTAATACCAAATATTTCCCTGGTTCAGCTTCAAACTATATTTCTTCAAAGAGAGTGAGGAAACCATTCAACAAAAGAAGAAGGAATCAAGACATCCTGTAAAGCTGCTCAGTGAGGTAATTATCAAAGTTGACAGTTTTCTAAATGATTATGTTTAGGAAAAAAGGTTCGCAGTGCAATTTTCTGTTCAGAGTGCTCTTGTGTAGAACAGTTGTTTTTTTTCCAGTCCCTGTCAGCCAACTTCAGGCTGAATTCCCCACAATTTTTTTGTTCAGTGTGACCAGCTTGTCATTAGCTACTCTAGATCTGGATCAGCTGCTCTAACAATGGCCCCTCTAGGCTGCGCAGCTATCTGCCAGACGATGGTCGCTCTTGGCTGCGCAGCTATCTCAGACGATGGTCCATCTTGGCTGCGCAGCTATCTGCCAGACAATGTTCCCTGTAGGCTGCGCAGCTATCTGCCAGACAATGGTCCCTCTTGGCTGCGCAGCTATCTGCCAGACAATGTTCCCTGTAGGCTGCACAGCTATCTGCCAGACAATGTTCCCTGTAGGCTGCACAGCTATCTGCCAAACAATGGTTCCTCTTGGCTGCGCAGCTATCTCAATGTCCGTCTGGGCTGCGCAGCTATCATCTAGCAGTTTAGAGTTACAGCACAGCAAATTTTAAAAAATAATCACTGTTTTTGTTGTTTGTAAAGTTAAACAGCTACAACAGATAATAAAAGACATAAAAAATTGATAATTTGCACACTGTCTATAAAACTTGGACAGAAATTGTGCTCAACATTTCTATAGAGTGAATGAGAACCCAGTTTGCTGTGTTACTAAGTATCTGTAATAATTTATTGCAGTGCTGCTCATTAAAGTTGCCAGGATGCCTTGTGGGCTCATTTTAATTTTTCTGCGCAGCCTACAAAATGTTAAGTCTTATTTAAGATTGATACTTTTTGTCTCTACACAAATGGAATGAGAAATTCAGAAATGACAGATTCTATTGAGTTTTCTTGGGCAGTCTTTACTTTACAGAAAATGTTTGTGGCCGACCATTTCACAAAATAAAATTATATGCACTAGAACTAGCAGATTTCTTCAAAAGCCAGATCAATACTCTATTCTTTGTGATAGCTTTTTATTCCATAAATTAATATGATATTAAATTAAATACATGGAACAACAAAAACCAACATAAAAAATGTCATGATTTATCAATTCCCAGAAAAAAGTAGCATACAACCTGGAAGATGTCTACCCACCCACAGCCAAACTAGATTTCCCCAAGAGGCAGCCTTGGAGTTTCCAGCTGACCAAAGAACAGTTGGAGCAACAGGAGCGTCAATATTTTAAGGTTAGCTTAAACCACAGTGACAGGTAACAGTTGGTCAATATTTTAGGGTTAGCTTTAACCACAGTAACAGGTAACAGTTGGTCAATATTTTAGGGTTAGCTTTAACCACAGTAACAGGTAACAGTTGGTCAATATTTTAAGGTTAGCTTTAACCACAGTGACAGGTAACAGTTGGTCAATATTTTAAGGTTAGCTTTAACCACAGTAACATTTGGTCAATATTTTAAGGTTAGCTTTAACCACAGTAACATTTGGTCAATAATTTAAGGTTCGCTTTAACCACAGTAACAGGTAACAGTTGGTCAATATTTTAAGGTTAGCTTTAACCACAGTGACAGGTAACATTTGGTCAATATTTTAAGGTTAGCTTTAACCACAGTGACAGGTAACAGTTGGTCAATATTTTAAGGTTAGCTTTAACCACAGTGACAGGTAACAGTTGGTCAATATTTTAAGGTTAGCTTTAACCACAGTGATAGGTAACAGTTGGTCAATATTTTAAACTTAGCTTTAACCACAGTAACAGGTAACAGTTGGTCAATATTTTAAGGTTAGCTTTAACCACAGTAACAGGTAACAGTTGGTCAATATTTTAAGGTTAGCTTTAACCACAGTAATATTTGGTCAATATTTTAAGGTTAGCTTTAACCACAGTAACAGTTGGTCAATATTTTAAGGTTAGCTTTAACCACAGTAACAGTTGGTCAATATTTTAAGGTTAGCTTTAACCACAGTGACAGGTAACAGTTGGTCAATATTTTAAAGTTAGCTTTAACCACAGTAACAGGTAACACTTGGTCAATATTTTAAGGTTAGCTTTAACCACAGTAACAGGTAACAGTTGGTCAATATTTTAAGGTTAGCTTTAACCACAGTGACAGGTAACAGTTGGTCAATATTTTAAGGTAAGCTTTAACCACAGTGACAGGTAACAGTTGGTCAATATTTTAAGGTTCGCTTTAACCACAGTAACATTTGGTCAATATTTTAAGGTTCGCTTTAACTTCAGTAACAGGTAACAGTTGGTAAATATTTTAAGGTTAGCTTTAACCACAGTAACAGGTAACAGTTGGTCAATATTTTAAGGTTAGCTTTAACCACAGTAACATTTGGTCAATATTTTAAGGTTAGCTTTAACCACAGTAACA
>MUZC01000315.1:217735-242599 GCA_002072015.1 Radix auricularia | reverse complement strand
TGTTGGACTGATAAATAAGGATCTTATCACTTTGTTTTTCTTTTTTGTTTCTGTTGGACTGATAAATAAGGATCTTATCACTTTGTTTTTCTTTTTTGTTTCTGTTGGACTGATAAATAAGGATCGTATCACTTTGTTTTTCTTGTTTGTTTTTGTTGGACTGATAAATAAGGATCTTATCACTTTGTTTTTTAAAATTTTGTCTAGGACTGTCATCTTTATTGGAGTGCTTCAAACTCTTAAATTAACCCTGTATCGCTGGTTGCTATAGTTAATATATTTTCTCACTGGTTGGGTTATTTTGATGAAGTCACTAATGAACTTGTTGATTCTTTCTTTATCTCCTCACAACGAGTCCTAGATTTGGAAGTTTTGTTCCTAATTTATGTATTGCTACGAGAGCAATAGAACCCTGAGTTTTTACTATATTATAGTTGTAAGCTACAGATATTTGGCCTTGCTAGTGAGCACTTCCTGCAATCACCATGTTTTAACCTCATCAGTTTTGCCTGGTGTTGTCTATGTCACTGTGCATTTTTATTCTCCACAGAATTATGTGCTAGATATTTTGGACCAACCCAGGGCAAAAGAGCTGAGTTATTTTGAGTTAAACCTGGAGACATGGAGGCAGCTCTGGCGTGTTCTGGAGATTTCCGACATTCTCCTTGTCATCGCTGACATCAGATATCCAGTAAGTGAATTTCTCGTCCTGTTCATTACCAGGGTTCCACATACTGTTCATTACCAGGAGTTCATTGAAAGAGCAAGGGTTGAATTTAAAATTTGCACTTTAAATTACTCAATATTGTATACAAATTCAAAATTTACATAAAAACAGAACAGTTTCATTGTCTTTGTATCCCAAAGATAAGGATTGAGTTTAAAAAATAAGTTGGAGCTTTCAGAGATGTGTTTGTGAAGTATGTTAACAAAATTGGAAGATTTCTGCTCACAATTTAATCAACCTATTATTCAATTCAGATGTGGGAAATGGTAGGGAAAGTAAAAAAGTAGATCTACTAAAATTGTTACCTCCTTTGTTAAAATCTTAGCCAGAGATTTGATATGTTCTTATCATCCCCCTTGACTAACAAGCCAAATCCCAGTTACACCAGGTTATAAAACACAAGAACTGCCTCACATCAAGATCGTACAAACTGGCAAGTCTTCAGAAAAAAAAGGTCTTGCCACAGAGTTCCCCCCAAAAATTGTGCTCAATATATTTGATTAAAACATGATAATTTCCTTTAGATATCAATAATATTATATCTTCCATAGAAGGCTTGACAAACTATGAATTACCCACTTTATTACAAAGGTGAAAGACATTGACTAGAACATTTTAAGTCATTAGACTGATCTCACCGGGGCCTCATTAATTCCCTCTCTCTTGACCAGAACATTTTAAGTCATTAGACTGATCTCACCGGGGCCTCATTAATTCCCTCTCTCTTGACCAGAACATTTTAAGTCATTAGACTGATCTCACTGGGGCCTCATTAATTCCCTCTCTCTTGACCAGAACATTTTAAGTCATTAGACTGATCTCACCGGGGCCTCATTAACTCCCTCTATCTACCTCAGGTTCTCCACATCCCCCCAAGTCTCATCAATCATGTTCTGAAAGAACTTCACAAGCAGGTCATCATCATACTTAACAAGGTGGACTTTGCCCCCGTTGTGCTAGCGTTAGCTTGGAAGCGTTACTTGCACACTCTTTTTCCTGGGATTCATGTCATATTTTTTACCTCATACCCGCGGCAGAACAAAGATGACGAAGAAAATCCTATTGACTTTGATCCATCTGCTTGTAAGTGAAAATTGCTAAAATTTAAGCAAAGAAAACAAATAAATAAAGCTTTCGTAATAACTAAAGCTTTTTGATTTTATTACCTCTAATGACAACATAAAACAAAACTTTCAAAATGAAATAGTTAAAATATATTTTATTATGTGAATCATGAAAGCTTAGAAACAATATTTTTCAAGACAGTTTATTGAGGTCTCTAAAATTAAATAGAGTTATTATTTCAACATGCTTATTTTAGTTAATTGCAATAAGTTTGTCTTTAAAAAAAACTAGTGTTCTGTTTTCTGGGACTAGTCAATGTAAAATGTTTTGGGAATAGTTGTGGTTTAAAAACGGTAAAAATTACACAGCTTTATAATTGTCCTATTTTAATTTATTGTAAAATTATGAAGCCATCTACAGAAGAGCTTATAAAAAGAAAGCCGTGCCTGTGGGTCCTTCTGAATTACTTCGTGTGTGTAAAGAGATTGTACAAACGAAAGGTAATTTTTGTTGCTACTATGTTTAAGGTTTTAGGCTTGGGTTATTTTTTTAAAAAAAAGATTAATTTTGTAACTTTTCTTTTTATTGATAATAAAATGTTTTATGTTTTAAAGTTATCTCTGTAAAAAAAAAAATATTTATATCAGATTGGATTGGAAGATATTTTTCAATTTTCAAAATGGAGTTACGAGACCGAGAGCAATAATGAAATAACTGTTAACTTTGTTCTTTTTAAGTAATGGAGTTGCAATATTTTTAAAATTCAAGTTTTCATAATCCCAACAACTAAAGTATTGTTTTTACAATTTATCTTATAATATATTTATTCACCTGCAGTTGACTTATCCTCTTGGGAACAAAAGATTGCAGAAAACAAAGCAATGACCTTAGCAGATGATGACGAGAATGAACCCGATGAGGCTTCAGCTCCCCCTGAAGATGATGGACTAGACATGACGGAGCAGGAAATGTATGAGCAGGCAGCTCATGCAAAGTATAAAAATGGTGTTGTGACAATCGGCTGCATAGGTAAAGAATGAATTTAAAAAATATACTTGTTTTTCTATTTCATGAAGTGGGAACTATTTTGTTTTATTACACCATACACATTCATTTTCACAGTCCTGTTTACCCTTACCGTCTTGGATTACAATTTTAAGATGTACTTAACAACTGGTCACTGAAATGTAAAATTGCCATGAAAAATATATTCTGGTAGATAAAACTTTTAAGAAAAACATTTAAGATTAGTCTTCATTTTTTCCAATTTTTGCAGTTAGTCCAAATAATTATTTGGTGACCATTCATAAGTATTTTATTGTGTATGTAATGAAAGAGGAATAAGTGGTGTGTTGATGGAGGAATGTGGTTGGATGGGAAGAACGGAGGTGTTAGAATATTTAAATTTAGAAGCTGTAATATATCACTCTCTAATAAGTGAAATAATTTATGTGCTTTATTTTTCAAAACAAATGTTAAGGCTACCCTCTGTTTACAAACAAATTTTAAGGCTACCCTCTGTTTACAAACAAATTTTAAGGCCAACACTAACCTCTGTTTACAAACAAATTTTAAGGCCAACACTAACACTAACCTCTGTTTACAAACAAATTTTAAGGCTAACCTCTGTTTACAAACAAATTTTAAGGCTAACCTCTGTTTACAAACAAATTTTAAGGCTATCCTCTGTTGACAAAATCTTATTTCAGGTTATCCTAACGTTGGTAAATCTTCAGTGCTCAACGCTCTGGTTGGTAAAAAGGTAAAGAGACTTTTTTACTGTTTCCACACCTGTTAAATAAAATTCAAATTGTTTATTTTGTCCCGTATTTGTTTTTTTTTTTTTTGTTAAAAAACATGCTTTTCTAACCCCAGGATTTGAAGGAGCTTTACCTCAAAACATTGACAAGCTAAAACTGTATATTTCAAGCTTTAGCTCAAACATTGACAAGTTGACCAGCTAAAACTGTTTTATATTTGACAGGTGGTCTCAGTATCCAAGACCCCTGGACACACCAAACATCTGCAGACAAATTTCTTGTGTCCAACAGTAAGACTCTGTGACTGTCCTGGCCTCGTGTTTCCATCCATGGTCCCTAAATCATTGCAGGTTAGTTGTTCCTATTTTTTTCAAGCGTAAATATACATGCATTTTAATTTATCATCTTTTTAGTGATTTGTTTCAAAGTTAATTTTTTTTAATAATATTAAAATTTAAAAGTTGAGTTCTTTGATAAGTGATCAATAGTTGAGTGCTTTGATAAGTGATCAAAAGTTGAGTTCTTTGATAAGTGATCAAAAGTTGAGTGCTTTGATAAGTGATCAAAAGTTGAGTGCTTTGATAAGTGATCAAAAGTTGAGTGCTATGATAAGTGATCCATGAAGACAGAGTCATGAAATGAGAAAGTGCACAAATGAAAGCTGAAGCTTCTAAACTTGCTGTATATTTGAAAACAATTTTCTGATCAGATCATTGCAGGTATTTACCCAGTGGCACAGGTCAGAGAGCCCTATTCTGTTGTTGGATATTTGGCCCAAAGACTTGACATACCAAAGCTGCTGAAGCTGGCGCCACCAGATATGTCATCAGTTGAGAGGGACAAAGAGACTGGAGAATATCTTTGGTCAGCTTATGACATTTGTGAAGGTACGTCATTTTAATAAACTCATTTTTGTTGTTTAGAAATTAAACCAAAAGGATTTAAATTTTGTACTTTTCATTGTGTAGCATTTTTTAAATAATTTCTCAAGCTCCAATAAGAATTAGTAAAAAAAAAAATTGGTTTGGAGATTAATTTAATTCTTGTTTGGAATTAATGCATGACATTAATTCCAAACAAGAATTAAATTAATTTCCAAACCAATTTTTTTTTTTTTTTTTTTTTTTTACTAATTCTTATTGGAGCTTGAGAAATTAAATAATTTCTCAAGCTCCAATAAGAATTAGTAAAAAAAAATTGGTTTGGAGATTAATTTAATTCTTGTTTGGAATTAATGTCATGCATATTAAAAAAGTTTCACATTTGTATTTAAATTTTTTTATAAAAGTAAGAGTTTATGTTGTGAGGTTACTGCTCTCAACCCACAAGGCTACGAAGATTTTTTAATTTTTTCACCAGCTTGGGCCATTAAAAATGGTTTTGTAACATCAATGGCCGGTCGTCCTGATGTGTACAGGGCAGCCAATAAATTGCTGAGACTTGCAGTGGAAGGACAGCTGTGTTTGTGCTTTGAGCCACCAAATTATGATGAAAACTCAGGTTAGTTAATTCCATTATTGAGAGCACATGAACAGTGCCTACTGACCACTGCTGCAAGATATTTTTTTTTTTAAAAATAAAAATGTATCTTTTAACTATTCTAATTTAAGTTTAAGCTTTTTCATATAATTTTGTAGGAATAGTAAATCTGATACAATACAATCAACACTGCTTTGTCTTATAAATCTTACTAAAAAGAATTTCATGGAGTTTTAGTTTTGAAGACATTTTTGTCTTATTTTATTTTGCTGTAATATTTGTTATTAACCCCCCCCCCCCAAAAAAAAAATCCATGAAGAACCTATTGAGCAGTTCATCTTTAAATTTTCTTTGTTCTCAGAACAACTCATGACAGATCCAGAGATATCTAAACTATGCACCATTTTAAACAAGACATACAATACTGAAGAGGCAGCCAATATCCAAGACGAAGAAGATAGTGATGAAAGTAGTGATGACAAAGAGACGGAAGGAAATGGAATATATCAACACAGAGGCATGTTTTACAAGTTGCAGGATCTGGCTGATGATGATGAGGGTGATGAAGAACTCTCAGACCCTCCTTAAATGGGAATTGTCTCAAGTTTTGGAAAAGCTGGTGCCAACCAGGCTATTGACATTATTCGCCCTATATCTGGCCAGGGTAAAGTTGATTATTTTTGAAAGATTCAACATGGTTCATTTCTTCAAAGTTTAAAAGAATAAGTCAAATTTATTGGAAATAATGATATCTCAATGTAATAGCATGTTTGTTAAAAATAAAAATGTTTTCAAATAAAGGTTATCTTTTACAAAAAGGTGTACATTAGATCATAAAATGTTCGCCTTGTTCGTTGAATTAATGCAAAAGTTGTGCCTTAAAAAATATATTATTACTTAAGAGTTCTTTTTAACAAGAATTTAATTACATCCATTTTCAGTATTTTAAAAATTTTAATTGGGATTTAAATTTCACTATATTATCTTTTCATGTCATTTCTAATATAATTTATGTCTGTATTTTATACTAGAGACATTTTTCAATCAGACAATTTTATTTGTGTCAGTGTCAGTGTATTTATTGTTTTACTTGACACGAGGGAGGCAGTTTGTCAGTTATAAATATACTTTCAAATTTAGACTCAAGAGGTTAATTTTTAACAATTTGTAGTTATAAGTTCTAGCTATAGTTGAACTTGTCACTTTGTGGACAAAATGTTACCATAATTTTCAGTAGCTTTTTGGGTAATGATCACAAATATTTCTTAAATTATGTCCCTTTGTACAGAGAAAATATTGACTTTTTCCCATGAATAATTTTAGAATAGTTATTTACTGTCCATCTCCTATATGAAGGGTTGACACAGCTTTAGACAACGATATTTAGGATTTTGGTCAAATTACTTTTAGTGTCTTTAAATTAACACTAGGTATCGGTATCGAATTATATTAATTTTTTTTCAATAAAGGGACATGACACCGATCATAGTAAAAGATATTTTATTTACACTGATTAATTAAGACAGACAAATAATTTGAAACACATTACTTAAATGCAATATTTTTCTTTCAAAGTATTATAATGACTTCACATGATGCAGTGAGCATTGCAAAAATGTTCTCCAATTGTATGAACTATAATATTTAAATAAACATTTAATTTTAGATTTAAACATTGGTTTTATCTACCGAGCTGTGATGGTGGAGTGAAAAACCCTGTTCCTTGTTTACTTGCTGCTCGGGATGGTGCGAGTCCTAACAGTTTCTGGATGTTCTGAAGAATTTAATCAAGACTTATTAGAAACTAGTATTTAATAAGAATAGCATAAAACAAGTTCATTTTTCTATATTAACAAGAAAGTAAACCGCTTATTTCCTGTTTTAATTCTTTCTAAATATTTTAAAATTAAACTAACACTTTTTACCTGTCTTATGGACATGGTGCAGAGAATGTAAAGGAAAATAAATGAACAATGAGTATAATCTTCGCCAGGGAGATTTCTGTGTGAAATTCCTTGTATGAAAGATATAGGGGTGAAGGGTAGATTGGCCACTACACGTCCATCAAATCTGAAATATATTATTACTTAGTTATTGTTTAAGCTAATCATGGTGTAAATTGAATTTGAACTTTGCATGTCCTGTGATTATTTTCAGGGAAGTCGTGTAATAAATAAAAAAAAATAACATAAAAGTGAAAATGTTATTGTTTGTGCTGTACATGGTAAAATATCTTTTGACTACACTTTACATAAATACTGAATTAAATGGTTGGGGAGAAGAGAAAGATTCTAAAGGTAGGATGATAACAAGATTAGAATAAGTCTCTAAGTTATTATATGTTTTGATGGGTGACACAAAAAATAATTTGCAACATATAGGACTCAGCATCAGTCTCTAAGTTATATGTTTTGATGGGTGACAAAACAAATTGCAACATATAGGACTCCTTTAGATTATAGGGTTTAAAGTTTTTTCTTTTGCAAAATAAAATGCTGGGTTTATAAGCTAGTAGAGTTTCTATAAAATAACTGATCTATTGAAATCAAAATTAATGTCTAAAAGTAAAAGGCCTAAACATGTTAACATAAGTTGATTCAGAGAGCAAGAAAATGTTGCCAAATGTTAACAAAAGAAACTCACATAGAGTTAAACATGCTGAGAAGGGCTGTAAATGCAAAGCCTATGGCAAACATAGATTTCATTTTCACCTGAAAGAAAAACAGAGCACCATTTATTTTTTAAGTGAAAGACACACAAATATTCTAAATCATATTTTTATCCTAGCATTTATTACCCCCCCCCCCCATCCCCATAATGTCTGCGTTCTAACAAAGGGTTTCACAAACATAAGTGATAGAGAACAAAAATCTAGCATAAGAATTACAAGTATATCTGAACAACCAAAAATACTTAGTTGCTGCTTGTGTAGGCCTATACTCTCAACAATTTAAAACTGGTAGGTAAAAAATAATGATTGAAGTAAATGCCTTAAATTTATTGCAAGCCACATGCTCAAAGGGATGGTAACAACGCATTATTTTTGTGGGCATCAAATCAAATGAGAGCACAATTAGAGAATTCTGTACTAATAATGGCTATTTACATACCAAAGACAGGTCTCTACTATTAGTCTTCAACTTTTCCTCCTGTCTCTCTGTGATTAGAATTGATAATGATACATTTACATTATGGACTGAAGGTTAAATTATGTACACATTTTTAAAAAAATGTGAAGTTATTGTTTATTAAAATAAAAGCAACTTACCCAGCTTTTTCTTTTGTACTCTGTCATTAGATTCATTCTCCTTTTGCTTTTCCACTTAAATGGATTAAAAAAAATTTTTAATTTAATATGAACACAAATGTACTCACATTATAGCATAGAGTTTTAAATAGTGTCACACAAACAACCATTTTTTTCAACCATTGAACATGAAAAGTCTGGATGGATTAAATTAGTATCATTTCAATACATACATCTTGGCTATAATTACAGGCAGAATCTAAATTTAAAAAACCCATTAAAAAAGTTTTTGACCATGAATCCTTTATATTTATATACGAGACATAACCAAAAGAATGTTCATTATAATACGCATCACACAATACAAAAACATTTTTTTTAGTTAAGTCTTAAATATATAAAGGATTTATAGTAAAAACACTTCTATGGTCTGCCTGCTAAATTTCAGCACGATTTCATCACGGGAAAGGGTTATAAAAACATGTTTAACATAGTGCGCACAGCGAGACAGATTAGCTATTGATAGCATTTACAGATCGGGAATATATTTTACACATGTATTGTCAATATAATACGCACCGCACAGCGCAACAGGAAAGTAATAAAAAAGGGTTGCTCAATATAATACGCACCACGACACTATCTCAAAAATTAACATGAAGCATAGAGATAAATAAAATAATCTAAAAATTCAATAATTTAATAAGAGTATGTTCGCTCGATCTGAAATTTTGATACATCATTTTTATCATCTGCACTCGTCTGCTTGTAAAATTTCAGCTCGCTAGCTTAGGAGGAAGTGGGTTAAAAATCGATCCAAAGTTTTTTCAGCAAGCAATCAAGGGCTCAAGCAGACATCACAAGTTAATATAAAGGATTTAAAAAGGTATTATATAATGATAATGCCAAGCAAAGATGTATACAGTGTTGTAGAAGTGAATAACTACTTACATTTTTTACTTTGTTTCTCAACTTCTGCTTTCAACTTTTTGTACTTCTCTGTTCTGTAAACCATTATCCATGTTAATCCTGTTGAAATCAATGACAGTATCAATATGAGTAAGAGCTTCATGAATGACCTATGAACTCTTATAAATGGTGGGGTTTTTTTCTTTAGTGGTAGGCGACAAAAATATAGCATTAGTATTATTATAAAGGAGATAACTCGTTTTTTTGTGAATCATATATTGCTATTGATGCAGAAGAATATGAGTTTTTATTTTTGGGCCTCAGTACTTATTACTGTCTGAAAACAATATTTTTCTATTCATGTACATGTTCACTGTAACAGAGTAATGGACATCTTGGCATACATTTCCATTTGAAAATATTTTTAGTGACATTAAGTCTTGTGTAGAAATTCCTTGCAGATTTACAATTTCTGGGAAGAACATTTTTGAAGGAATTAAAAATCTGTTTTTTCATGTTAAATCTTCAGTATATCAGCCAATTTCCATTGAGCAATATTTCTGCTGACCTGGCACATAGAATCAGGGCTATCTTTCCGGTGACCGGAAAAGTAGAAGGTGGGGCAAGGTAGATCCATAGCTCCAATGACATGTGAAATGTAACCAAGTGAATGGTGTATTTAAGATCTCAGGCCTTATTTATTTTTGAAAAAATATTAAGTCTTTATATTGTATCTATTTCAGAAATAGTTGATTTTAGCGTTATATAGAATCGGCAAATTTACGGCTTCGATCCTTGATATTAAGATGTTAGCACACTACAGGAAAATCGTAACAGGGATATGGTTGATCCACCAGTGCTGATGAGCGAGGTTGAAGAGGCAGTACGGAACTAAAATGGGGCTAAGTTGCACCTGATGATTTGCTGAAACATGGAGGTGCAGAAATAAACAAAGCCCTAACAAAACTCTGCCAGAAGATTTTGGCCAATAAGGTATGACCCAAAAACCCAGTTGCACATCATACCACTACCTAAGAAAGGCAATATGAAACAGTGCTAAAACTATAGGACAATCAGTCTCATCAGTAGGGTTAGAAAATTACGTAAGATTGGCGCAAGTAATTTACGCGTTACGCCATTAATGCCCAATTACTTGAAAATGTATGTTCCTTTTGTTGCTCACGCTCACTGATTGCTAGTAGGTGTATTTTTAATAATGTTTTCAAAGGTTTTTACTTGTAATTTACTGGTCATACTAATTTGCCCGTCGTCCGCATCAGCCACGTATTTCGTCGTGTACTGCGTCAGCAGCGGCCATCTTTGGCTGAGTAATACCGTCTAATACGGTCGATGCGGGACGGGTGCAATGCGCCGCAAAATACGGCTGCCGCGGGTGCCGAACTCAGCAAAAGACGGCACACACGAACGACGCTGGTGCAATCCGCAGCGAAATACAGACGACGTGGGTGCAATACGCAGCGTAATACGACCGACGCGATCGACGGAAGCACTCTACACATTTTCTGATCACCGGTTTATAGTCTGTTTCAGGCATTCAAAAAACGTATCGGCGCACGCCGCTTAGTGAAGTACATGTACCTATATTACGATAGGTATTTGAAAGACGTAGCGAAGATACCGGGCGGTTAATCGGCCCACAAATTTGCGTTCGGTCTTTTAGTGACAGTTTTCCTGCTAGTCAAAGGCATTTGATTACCACATTAATAGTTTTAGTACGGCCAGTGTGGCTCAAGCCCTATTTGAACAGAAAAAACGGGGAGGGGAAACGTGTGCCCCGCAAAATTCAATTATTCTGGTGAGTTGACGATTGAAAAATAATATGTTTTTTTAATAAATTCCATTTATCATCATTGTTTACTCCGTAGCTTTATAATTTTATTACAATTATTAATTTTAACACGCGATTTGATTGAGCTGACCGGCATCACACACAAGAGAGGTCACAACGGACGTGGCGAGGCGTTGGTTTTTTAAACTAATGAAAGATACCTCGCTAACTGTAACGAACGATTGAACCGGTCCTCTTATTTAGACCGGTGAACTACGAGTCCTCAAAATAAAATATTTAAAAAGACAATTAACCATCACTGTTTAATTAATTCTTTGGAATTTTTTTTAAAAATGCGTTGAATAGAGGGCAATGCGGAAAGAGCTGAACGCAAGCGGGGGAAGCGGGCTTTGATGCCATCAGACGACGCCAGGCGACAACATTCTCTTATTAGTTCTCTAAACATAAGGGATATAAGGACGAGCGGTTAACCGTATAACCGGCCTTTTTTTAACCGGTCCTCAAAAACGAGCAGTCTTAACAACCTTATTAATCACCACTGTTAAACACAACATATTGCGACAGAAACAACTAAAATTTGCCGTCAAATATGCACTTTTTAAATAACCGTAATTTTCAAAATTACGTTACTATCGTAAATTATGCGTAACGTTACGTGACTTCAAACCCTACTCATCAGCCACCCTAGAAAAGTAAAGCTCATTAACTCTTAATGTACCAAAGCGCGGTGATGCGCGACTCGATAGAACTCTCTTTAGAAACGAAATTATAGAAAATAAAAACTATTCAGTGCGGGATGAACGACGTTTTCGACTTCCGGCAATGGTGGCTGTTTACCTCGCTAGTGTTATCGCTCGATTCGCGATGTTTTTTGGAAGTTTTTAAGGTTTTTTTTTCGAAGATGCGATTTTGCTATACTTTAATACTAAAATAATAGTACTAAACTACAGGTAAAAATAGTTTTAAACTCAAAACGGTCTTTCTGATACATAAAATAACCATTCTTATTTTAAAAGATGACGTCAGTATGACCATAATAAAAAAAATGGATTTAACGCAATTAAATTTTATAACCGGTTGATCGCAATTTGGGAAATTCTTACGGTACTGAGGCGGATGTTTTCCGAAAACCTTATGGCACATTAAGAGTTAAAATTATCTGCAGCTGTTTAAGCCACATCCCAGAAATTACTGGCAGAAGAAAAGGCAGATTTCAGACCATGCAGAAGTACAATCTATCAGATCTTCAATGGTCGCTTGCTTATAGAAAAATAACTACAGCGCCAACTTGAACTTTATCATAACTTCATAGACTTCAAGAAAGCCTTTGATCTAATATGGAAAGAGAGACTTTGGCAAGTTATGAGAAGTCTCAACATTGAAGAAGGGCTGGTAAAGGTAATCAAGGAACTCCATCAGGCAAGCAGTGTAGTCCTAATTAAAGGCTATGCTGGGGACTTCTTCAAGGTGTTGATTGGAGTCTGCCAGGGTTGCATTCTCACACCTGTCCAGTTCAATATCTTCCTTGAAAAATCATACAAGAAGCACTCTGTGATCACTACATGTCCATCTCTCTAGGTGGAAGACCCTTGTGCAATCTAAGATTTGTTGATAATATATATCTTTTGACTGGGGACAATAAAATACAGGAGCTCACCAACAATTTTGGGGTCAGATCAGGGGCATTGGGAAACGAAATCAGCTCAGAGAAAAGCAAGATATTGATTAACACTTCATTTGCAAAAATGACAAACAGCATAATGAAACAACAAAAGCTGGTACAGAAGTTCAAATACCTTGGAGCAATTATTATATTTTGAGACAGTAGTCAGTAGGCCTACTAGTGAAGTTGAAAATCGAGCTTGAATTGGGTTGGTATTGACAGCTATGACAAAACTAATAAAAGTATGTACCAGCAAAAACATTAGCCTTCCAACAAAGCTCAGGCTAAACAGAGCTCTTGTTAAAACAATTGTCCTGTATGGATGTGAGACTTGGACACTACTGGCAACAACTGAAAGTAAGCTGCAGGCATTTGAAAACGAATGAGAAAAATTCTCCAGATCTCTTATTTAGAACTTAAGTCCAATTAAGTCAATTAGTATATTATCTGGGACAGAATAACATCCATTGCAGGCCATCAAGAAACCATCATAATTATATAGCAACAATTATATATTTTAAAAAAATATATATATTATATATTGTATTTATTATTTAGATTTTTTTTAAAAACCTGAAAATTAATGCTAATCTCCTTCGCCTTGACCATAATTTTAGTTTGGCTTCAGAAGGATGTTAATTGTGAACCCTTGACCTAACGATCACCAGAAAAAAGCCTTAATGGACAGAGCAATTTTATTTACTGAACAAATGAGCCACGATTTTAAGGCAATTCAATCAGGTCCAGGTGATTAGTTAGTGATGTGATAGCTCACCACTGCCCACCCCAGTCAAACTGTCCAGTCACCAAAGCCAAAGATGTCACTTTCTATTATTAAATTATCATTAGCCTAAATGAAAATACGGCTAAAACCTATATCTCCGACCGGAGCGTCGCGTCTCTTCCCATTGCTATGAAGGATAGTTGTTATTTTAATTTTAGGGTTTGGGTTAGGTATAGCTTTAGAATTTTCGGAAAATTCACGGGGCTCGCACTATTTTTCCGGGCCGGTGACGTGCCATAGCAACAAGATGGCCACCGATAAGGTCGGCCTGGTCGGAGATATAGGTTTTTACCGAAAATACTGTTAACTACTGCTATTATTAATAACAATTATTGTTAATATTTTGATACGAGTATTTTCATTCATTAAGTCTAAGTTAAATTAAGTCGTGAAGTGATTGTCCGACCAGTCGGTTGAGTCAAATTTACATCCGAACATCGCAATGATTATAATTTAATTCGTTTTTTTTAAAGCAGTAAAGTCTAACCTTCTCCTAGAAATGCTGTACAAACTGAAATAAATACTATTAATATGCAGTCTGCCAACATTTTTGGTTTAATAATAAATGTAAGATCTAGGTCCCTTATTTGATTTAGGCCTAAGACTCTTGTTTAGTGAGACACGTAACTTCAAATTTAATACACATACAAATGCACTTATAAAATCAAATCAGGTAAGTCTTATAACTTATAGCCAATTGCATTTTGGATGGATGTTGCGGAAACTCTGATGTTTGTTAAAAATTTTGTGACATGTGGAAGATGGCGTCTAAGTCTAAGGTTACCAAATCGAATAATGCCCTTTCTATGAAAATATTAGCTGAATGTTCGACATCAAAAGCCCGGGCGTCTGAAATGACCTTACCTCATGCGATAGTTGACACTCCAGTATTTATGCCAGTTGGTACCCAAGGGACACTAAAAGGCCTTGTTCCCGATCAACTGAGAGAACTGAATTGTAAAATTATGCTTGGAAATACTTACCACCTTGGACACAGGCCTGTATGAATCAAGTTTAATGTCTGAGATAGAGAGAAATAATAATTTAAATATCACGGCTGATATGTAGAATCTCGACCGTGACGTCACGACGCTACCGGTTGCTGGAAACGAGAGTTCTATAAATTCTAAAAGGATTTTCAATAATGGAAGGTTTTAGGGTTTGGGTTAGGTATACTACAGCTACGGTATAGCTTTAGAATTTTCGGACAATTGGAGTTTTTAGGGTTTGGGTTATTGTAGCTATAGAATTTTAATTTTTAGACTTTTTAAAGGACATGCTATAACAACAAAGATGGCCGTCGGTAATGACCGTGACGTCACGGTCGAGATTCTACATGTTTACCAATATCACTATTCAAATATTTCAAAATTCTCAGATGGCATAAATTTCATTACATCGTAACATTTTTGTAATTTTTCTTTATATTATATATCATACCAACAGTTAAAACTCTAACTCTAATAATAAATATGCAAGACTAAGACTATACAGTATACAGCCATGACTGCCATGAGGCATACATTTCATCTTTTCTTAAACCATGGATAAGAGTAGTCACCTCTCCCCCCCCCCCCCCCCCCAGAATGCAATAATCTTCTTTATAAAAGGTGCGACTGTGACACATAAGGAGCCGTCTATAATTGACATCATGTGATTTTGGCAGATTTTTACCTCCCCTCCCCTTCGTCACACTTTGACTTTGTCACAAAAACTCCTGCAATATGACATCACAAATCTTTTGTTCCCCCCCCCCCAAAAGCTGTATTTTCTAATTGAAAATTAGCATGTTGCAAATGACCTTTTTTGGCATTTAAATATGTACATTTAGTGTAAGGCTGCACTCTGATATCGTAACACGCGTGAAGTCATTCAAAACATCGTTTAAATAAATTTCAAGCAATCAGTTATTTAAGTGGAGCTTTTATATAAAGTTGTGTGTTTTTGATGTTGCATCAGATTTCTTAAACACACTGTCTCTCCATCGTCGCACATCGTCACAATGAACTTAAGATATTATTATGCACAGGTTATTTCTTGCTTATTGTCTATAAAGCCATATGTGGTTGATGTGCGGTGTTTATTATCAATATTTCTGCCTCTCTGAAAAGTTCACTTTAAGCTTTCATTAACTTTAGGATTCTGTATTATTTTGTTATATTTTCATTTGATTTCTCACAGGGTCCAGAGTTATTAGAAAAAGCTGGTGGCCTTCATAGTTTTATGAAATGGGATCGTGCTTTACTAACGGTAATTTCATTTAATATTAATACAGTTGGACCTCTCTAAATCGAACTCAAAGGACCAGGAAAAAAAATTGACTTACAGAGTTTTATGAGTTAGGGAAAATTACCTAATAAGTGCAGATTAATCAAGGACAATGTTGAATTTTGTGTGTTTGTGGGGGGGGGGGGGAACAGCAATACCAGCAAAAATGTTTGACAGGATATGAAAGGAAGCTGACTTAGCTTTGAAATATCGACACCACTGAGAAAGGCCCTCCCCCCCCCCTTCCCCACACACACAAACACTTTACTCCCTCAACTGTGGGATGGGGGGAGTAAGATTTTTCCTTTTACCCAAACGCCTTGGAAAATTTGATTAAGGGAGAGTGGAAGCCAAAAATCTTCATGTTAAGGACATCTAAAATACAATAGTCTTATGGTCTTTGGCTGGGATCTAACAATTAAATTGATGTACGGAGTTTTCGACTTAGACAAGTTCGATTAGCGAGGTCCGACTGTAACAAATTTTAATTTTTTGAAATTTCAACATCTAGGAGTCTTTAAATATATGGATTCTTTGTTTAAACTTCAAGCTTCTGACCCCTGCCCCACCACCACCTAGTTTTGTTTCATTACATATTGATGTAAATACAGTGCACAAGACCATTATAGTAAATTAAAAATAACAATTTGAGGTGTTCCTTAATTAAAGAAGTTTCAATTTAATTTTGTTTTGCTTCAATTATTAAGTAAAATTATTTTTTTAGTTCAATTTGTAAATATCCATGTTTCTTTTTAAACAAATTACTTTGACCATAGGAGCTTTGGGTATTTCATTCCTGCCAGTCTTTGCTGTCGTTTTTCTAACTTGTTCAAAATTTTTCAGATTTTAATTACATCTCTGTTCATATTTCTTCACAAAAATTCTTTTTTTCTTTTTTTTTACCATTTATTGTTCTGACTTTAAATTACTCTGCTGTTACTTGATTTGGTTAAAACATTTTAACAATTTGAATCAACAGGATAGCGGTGGTTTTCAAATGGTGTCATTGTTAGAATTGGCAGAAATCACAGAGGAAGGTGTCCAGTTTAAATCCCCTCATGATGGCTCTCAAATGTTGCTGACGCCAGAAAAGTCCATCGAAATTCAGAATTCTATAGGTCTGTACAGTGGATATAGTGGATTCTGCTTAAATGGCACTTTTTAAAATTGATGATTACATTTCATTAAAAAAAAAATTAACAATGTAACAGAGTGACAAAACTACTGTATACAGTATAATAAATCATATGTTAGATCAGATTTTATCATTGGCTTAAAAAAATTTTCAAAAACTTTTTTCAGTTTGATTCACACTTTTGATTAGCTGCCATACGTGTGGTGCCTTATGTGACGACCTTATTAATGTATTTTCCAGTCAGTATCTCACTTGATTTTTCAGTTCTCATATATTTTTTTGTAGACATCCCATTTCTATCCGCGCTTTTTTGACCACTTGGGTTAGCAATGAAAACATTATTTGGCAGACTTTTGCTGATACCTGTGTAAATTTGATTAGTTTCCAATGAATGTTCATTCTCTGTTGGGTTGAGCCGTTAGGCTCTTAAAACCCGGTTCAATTTTTCGCAGGCGAGCCTCAACATTCGGGCATCGCCGTAGAGGTAGTCCTCTGCAGGTGTTGCAACTTCACCAAATAAAGCCCCGTCCAACTCGGGGCAACTCTCTAGCACATGGGTCACCGTCTCCTCCGGGTAGCCACACAACCTACAGGCCAGTTCCCTTCTAGTGTCAAACTTGTATAGGTAGCTTCGTATGGGACAATGGTCAGTTCTCATCCTAGTTATGAGAGACTGACTACTACGATCAAGTTTCCACCAGGCATCGCTTTTGCTCGGTCGCGGCAGTTTCTGGTATACCTTTCTGGCCGTATTCCCATTCTTCCAGCCCTCAAGCCATTTCTCTCGGAAATGGTCTTTTAGCCACGACTTGACCCCCAGTTGGGTCAAGGGCTTATCGGGTTGGGGTTGGGGATTAGTTTCCAATACCTTATGAAAACTATCATTACACCCTGTGTTATTTGTTGTAAATCATGAGACTTTTACCAAGCTCTACTGGTCCATTGTACCTGAATCTACTGTACTGTTAAACTGACCATGATTATTTGAAAATAGATACGCAACCACGGCGTAGCATACGCCGCAGACTTGCTCATGGATAGTTCAAAGAACTGACACAAACTACAGCACGAAGAAATCAAAACAAAGCGAATTAACGTTGGTGTGGGGGGCAACCACCGCCGCATTGTTGATCTTGAGACATGCACACTGCAGTTATCTACCTGTCCACTGCCCTTCACCAAACTAGCTTGCCAACCATAAACTGTGATTGGCCGGTCCAAGCAAGGGTCAACCATGTTCACAAAAAGGGGGAAAACAATGGGCACAAAGACACATTTTTTAAAATTAAAAGATAATTTTTTCGCTGGGGCTTGAACCCTGGACCTTTGCGTGTAAGACGGCTGTGATAACCACTACACTACGAATCACATGTTATTCTGTGAAGGAACAACAACGCAAGTGAACGCAAGGACCATTGTTGGTCTCAAGACCATAAACTGATTGGTTGATCCCGGCAAGGGTCATTCGTCATGCTTGTTGGCACATGCTCGCTTTGGTGGATTATATATATAGACTTTGGACTTTGAATAGAAAATTTGCTAATAATTAACATTATTACGTTTAAATTTAATAATTATTTTATGATAGGAAGCATCATGGAGAAAATTTAGACACAGGCTCTTTCTGTGTCATACACGTTTGTCTCTTGGAAATAAATAAAGAAGTGTTAATATAAATTTATTGAAATATATTAATTTATTCCCATAACATAAGACCTGGTCAAAGCTTATTATAAGTTTCACTCCCAACTCTTATTTCAAGTTATAAAAAAAATTTGATAAATAACTTTTATTCTCGCTGATAGGTGCTGATATCATCATGCAGCTTGATGATGTGGTCCATTCATCTGTTAGCGGACCACGGCTTGAAGAGGCAATGTACAGGTGGCATTACTTTTTCCAGTTAAATTGTTTAAAATCAACTAATAATTTTTTTTTCTTCTTTTGCTATTCAATCCAGTATCTAGTAAAGTATTTTTATAATTCAAATTTAAAGGAAACAAACTTGGACAAAAACTTGAGTGACTGATATGGATTCTTTTTTTTTTCTTCCCTTGTATATAAGGAAAAAAGAAAATATTCAACAAATTAGAAATGGTCAATTAAACTAACACGTTTGCTTGGGTCCTGTTCTTTTTTAATGTATTGACTGAAATTTATTGACAGGACTATTCGGTGGTTAGACAGATGTATCAAAGCCCACAAACATCCCACAGAGCAATGTTTGTTTCCAATTGTGCAAGGGGGATTAAATGCTGAACTACGAACAAAATGTGCACACGGTAATAAAATACGACTTTTATAGGTGTTCTGTGATTATTTTTATTTTTTTGCGCGTTAAAATTTTGCTCTACACTAATCTGCTCTGATGGCTGTATGGATGGATTAGCTCTGCATTATTTGAAAGAAGTGAATTCAAAAAATGTATCCCGCTCCTCTACACAGTCCCTTTTTAAAGTTCCTTTAGTGGTTAGACACAGAAAAAAGTCGTTTAGAGTGTGCTCTTTTAAAGCTAATGAAGCAAAGTCTTGGAACAGCTTTGCCAATCATTGAGGGAATATGAAAATAAAGATTTAAGTAAAATTGTAAGACTTTTTTTTATGCAGTGAGTATAAAATATCAGAGTGCAGTCAGCATGTTGGACCAACATAGAGAATAACTTCTATACAAGAAATCATCCTTTGATCCTATAATTTGTTGGTGATTTTTAATTTGGCTTTCACTCCAGAACTAATAAAACGTGATGTTGGAGGTTACGCCATTGGGGGTCTGAGTGGTGGTGAGGAGAAGTCAGAGTTCTGGAGAATGGTGAAGATATCAACAGATCTTTTGCCCCGAGATAAACCTCGATACTTGATGGGAGTCGGGTGAGTATCACCATTGGCCACGTTAATTTTAGGAAGTTAAGTAAGCACACAAACCAGTGACTATAATTTTAAGAATTAAGTTAAGTGAGCAAACAAAGTAGTCACAATAGTTTTAGGAATTAAGTAAGTAAAAAAATTAGTCAGGATAATTTTAAGAATTAAGTAAGCCAAAAAATTAGTCAGGATAATTTTAAGAATTAAGTAAGCCAAAAAATTAGTCAGGATAATTTTAAGAATTAACTTCAGTAAGCAAACAAACCAGTCACAATAATTTTAGGAATTAAGTTAAACAAGCACACAAACCAGTCACAATAGTTTTAGGAATTAAGTAAGTAAAAAAATTAGTCAGGATAATTTTAAGAATTAAGTAAGCCAAAAAATTAGTCAGGATAATTTTAAGAATTAAGTAAGCCAAAAAATTAGTCAGGATAATTTTAAGTATTAAGTAAGCCAAAAAATTAGTCAGGATAATTTTAAGAATTAAGTAAGCCAAAAAATTAGTCAGGATAATTTTAAGAATTAACTTCAGTAAGCAAACAAACAAGTCACAATAATTTTAGGAATTAAGTTAAACAAGCAAAAAAAAAACATTTTCAGGAATCATTTCGCGTATAATTATCTCCCTTACCTAAATTTTTATCATCAACCATTACAAAAATTTGTATTGTTTCACATTTAGGTTTGCTGTTGATCTGGTTGTCTGTGTCGCTCTGGGATGTGACATGTTTGATTGTGTTTTCCCTACACGCACAGCGGTAAAAATAAAACTTGTTACTCTGGAATGAGATCTTGTTTTTTAATTTAAGACTCTTCATTGTTTTTTTGGCCTTACACCACCGTTAATACATGTTTATTTCAAACGTAGCACTCACAAGACTAAAGGAATTTTATAAGAGCTATGAGATTATTTGGATAAGCTTAATTTCAATTTTTTATTAAATTTTTGTGTATTAAAATCCAAAAATGACAATTACGTTATATACATTTTAGCTGATTAAAAAAAAAATTAGATACCTAAATCTGGACTTTGTTT
Organism: Radix auricularia; assembly: GCA_002072015.1. Lineage (NCBI taxonomy): Eukaryota > Metazoa > Mollusca > Gastropoda > Lymnaeidae > Radix > Radix auricularia. The sequence goes on along the minus strand of MUZC01000315.1, from coordinate 221,852 downwards.
TTTGCACACAAAAAGTACAGATAAATGTCTTATTTCATTGTCAGAGATTTGGCTGTGCTCTGGTTAAAACTGGTCAACTCAACTTAAAGAACAAAATGTTTGCCAAGGATTTCCAAGCCATTGACAGCGAGTGTGAGTGTTCTACATGTAAGACATACACAAGGGCTTTTCTGCACACTTTAGCCAACACAGAGCCAGCAGCCTGCAATATTATAACTGTTCATAACATAGCATATCAGGTAACATAATCAAAAGTTCATCATATGTTTCAGAATAAATCCCCAATAACAATAGTTTTACATTGTCCAACTCAGAAACTGATGAATTGTCTAATGTTTTAGTTAGTAGGAAATATGACTTGACAAATCTTAACATTGGACATTGATTCACTTTAAATTCCGATATTTCGACTGATTTCTTTGTGTATTGTTCCATAAACCACTTCACTGGCATTTCATAGTTTCCAAGATTTTAAATTTTAAAGCCCCATATGTTTTTCAATAAACTTCCGCCTCATTTACCGTAAGGATTTCCCATATTGCGATCAACTGGTTATGAAATTAAAAAAATTGCGTAAAATCCATTTATATTTTTATTGTCATACTGACTTCAATTTTTAGGCTAAGAATTGTTATTTTACGCATCCAAAACACTGTTTTGAGTTAAATACTGTGTATACCTGTAGTTTAGTACTATTACTACTATTATAATAAAGTATAGGAAAATCGCATGTTAAAAAAAAAAAGTAAAAACTACCAAAAAACTTCACGAATCGAGCGATAACACTAGCGCGGGCAACGGCCGCCATCGCCGGAAGTCGAATACATCATTTTTCAAGCATTGAAGAGATTTTACTTTCCGTGATCCCATTTCTAACAAGAGTGCTATCTAGACATGCTTTACGACGCTTTGGTAATAGCGGTCAGGGGCGCATTACAACGCTCTGGGGCTTTAAGAGTTAAATAGAATGGTTGTTATGAACTTCTAGATATTTTGGGTTTTTTAAATCCAAGTCACTGATGGTTAAGCTCCCCTAGTAAATAAACCTTTTCTTATTGAGCGCCTAATCTCAACATTTATAAATAAATATTTCCTTTAATATCGTGCATTCACTTCTTAATTTATTTTTCAGCTGGAGCTAATGACATCAATGAGACAAAGTGTCATAGAGGACAAATTCCCAGATTTCGTTCAAAAGTTTTTTGATGACATGTTCCCTAAAAAAGATTTCCCCGAGTGGGCCACTGATGCCCTGGCCAGTGTCAGCATTCATCTGAGATAGCACAAGCTTAACGTTCTTCTCTTTACATTCTTCTGTTATTGTAAATGTTTTAAATTTTTAAAAAAAATTTATTTGTCACTTAGATTTTTGGCAACATGGTTTTAACAGAGAATTTCCCTAACTCTTATTGGATAAAGGGCCATATTATTGCAAAACTTAATTAGCACAAGTTTGCATAAATAATAATTATTCATTTTTAATTTATAAATATCTATCAGTAAATGCATTTACAATGAAATATGGTTTAATAACAAAATCCGGAGGTCATAGAATTTTATGTTATAGAAATAATTTTATATTTGCTGCATATATATATTTTTGTCTTAACCAAATGCTGCTGAATTAATAAATAGTAATGTATCATGAATGAAAATTCTCAATTAATTTGAAATAAATTCCCTACTTATGGATTTAGTGACTTAACTTTAACTGTTATTCTATGTAAACCATGTCTAGACAAAACTAAATCTAATTCGGATGATAGTTCTTGTTTTTATCAAGGCCTTGTGTCACAAGAGATAAACCTCTAAAAACAAAAGGGCGCATCAAATGCCATCTGCTATTCCCATCCACTAATATTAGTTGCCAAATAAGCATGCCAGTTGTGCTGGAAGAAAAACAAACAAAAAAAACTGACACTTTCATTCATAGACCCCCTGCAATTTTTTTTTCATGCTCCAAAACTATTTTACACAGTATTTATGGAATCAGAATCAAATTTCCATAAATTAACATGACATATTGCAAATTAACCGCCAGATACAATTTTATTTTTAAAAATTCTCATTGAGATGCTTTTGGAAATTTTCTTGTTTAATTGACTAATTATAGCTGTCCTTATGATGTTTTGGTTTTCAACAAAAAGATAACACAACTTATATGAAAATATAAAAAAATAATAAAGAATTTGACAAAATAATAGATATTGACATAAAACAAAATTTATTCAAAGCTTTGCATAAATACACATTATAGAACCACACATTGTCATGTTATCACAATTTCTGATGACAATAGCCATAATAATAAGCAATGTTGCGCTCAGGGCAAATCAGGATTAAGTAAAAAAATATTTAAAAATTAAAAAATGTTTTATAATTCTACAATTCTACCAGTAAACAAGACAGCCAAAAACTAAACCATTTTTGTCAACTCACTGAAAGTGGGTACGAAGTTTGTGAGACCTGGGACATTTTAGTGAATTCAAACTTCAACCATGAAAAGGCCGAAACAGCTCAGGTGTGACATTAGTTAGCCGAAACAGCTCAGGTGTGACATTAGTTAGCTGAAACAGCTCAGGTGTGACATTAGTTAGCCGAAACAGCTCAGGTGTGACATTAGTTAGCCGAAACAGCTCAGGTGTGACATTAGTTAGCTGAAACAGCTCAGGTGTGACATTAGTTTTATACAAATTGAACATAACGTTAAGAGAGCTGGTAAAAATGCCCCAAATTTCTGCTAGGTCAGGAACTCGGGTCACTGCGCATGTGTTTCTTCTGACATTGAGAAATTGAAATTGTGACAACAGCTATGAGGAATAATTATGCTGCGTGATTTCTCATAAAGTTTCATATCAGACATAAAACTGATGTTGTTATGACTGCAGTAGGTTTTATCATTCACACATGGGGAATTATACGTCACTAACAGAATTACACTGAAACTGGTAAGTTATCAGGCTCTCACGGCTTACAACAAACCTATACCAGTCAATACCAGGTAAGCAAATTTAATTTGATTAAAAAATATTTTTTACAAAAATGAAGAAGATACCAAAATTTCTATAAATTTAAAATAACAAAACAACATAAAATTTGCCATTGCAGGTATAAGTAAAATACCCTGTATCAAAATTTAATCCAGCAACATGAATGAACAAAGAGATCAAAGTATCACAGAAAACATGATATTTATCTTCATACAATCCATTTTAACATAGTGTAACATACAAAGCACTAATAGGTTTAATTTTTTTAAAGAATGCCATTGCACCTTATGTTAAGCTAAAATAGACAGTGCCTCTAAAAATATGATCTGTGAACCCACATGAGATCAAAAGCCTAATTCTTTCTTTTTTTTCTTTCATATTATATCTCAGATAAACTGAGAAGAAGTTTCCCACTTGTACTGTACAGACTAACAGGAGAAAGGAAACAATTTTGTGACTTTTATTTTAATTCAGTGGCAAAAATCAAGCAAAACATTGGTGATTTTTCTTCTTCTTCTTCTTTTTTTTTTTTTTTTGCTGTTATTTTAATCTGCTAAGAGTATTTGTAAATGTTAATAAAAATCATAAATATTTGAAACCCTAGAATATCACAAAGAAAATAAGTGAGGTAACTGGATAAATACTTTTTTGGCAATTTGATTTTGCGAATGTGAATAAATTTGATTCCAATTTAACATTTTTAACCCTTCAATTTTGTCGCATAAATTTTTTTTAAATAACTTATTTTTAAAACCTATATTAGTTAATATAGTAGCATGGCTACATTTCTTTGAATATACATGTAAAAAAAAAAAAGCAGACATATACATTAATTGTAATGGCAAATTGATTTGAAAAAAACTTTTTTTGGTATGGTAAATCCAACTGTCACCTTGTATGACCTACAACAATAGACACATTTGTAAGAATTTCTTTTTTTTAAAAATGACTTAATTTTCTGTGTCATGCAGAATTAAATAGAGATATATTCCCTGCCTCTCAGACAACTCAACAATGTGTTGTAACACACTGAACCAGACAATGTGTTGTAACACACTGAACCAGACAATGTGTTGTAACACACTGAACCAGACAATGTGATGTAACACGCTGAACCAGACAATGTG
>MUZC01000315.1:201132-216052 GCA_002072015.1 Radix auricularia | reverse complement strand
CTGAACCAGACAATGTGTTGTAACACGCTGAACCAGACAATGTGATGTAACACGCTGAACCAGACAATGTGTTGTAACACGCTGAACCAGACAATGTGTTGTAACACACTGAACCAGACAAACTGATAAATCACAATGTGGAACAGGTACATGTCAGTGTTAAAGTTTTTTAAAATGTTAAAACTAGGCTTCACAGTCCATCATCAGTACAAATATTTCTGTGTAGTTTAATGGCAGATTTCAATATGGGATTTTAAAAACAACACTGCACAGATTTTAAAAGAAACAAACTTTTTTCAACAAACAACCCAAAAATGTAATAAAGAGAGCTGAGTATCCTGATATAATGTTTTGAATATAATATTTTCTTTAGCTCTGGTGGTGTTGCTGGATTGTAACTAGAAAGTGATAATGAATGTAGTATTTTCTTTAGCTCTGGTGGTGTCGCTGGATTGTAACTAGAAAGTGATAATGAATATAGTATTTTCTTTAGCTCTGGTGGTGTCGCTGGATTGTAACTAGAAAGTGATAATGAATATAGTATTTTCTTTAGCTCTGCATCGTAAAAGAAGAGTGATGCCAACTAACAACAAAAGAAATCTCTGCACAGTTCTGATTAACTTGTATTTTAGACTCATGCAGCCTGAATTAGTCCAAAATCTCTTCTCTTTAAATCACCAGAATTCTTTTAAATGAGAATTTTTTCACGATTCACAGCAATGGAATAAAAATTTGGATACTTGGATACTAACAACTTTTAAAAATGTTTTAATAAAAGTTGGGAATTTCTTTTCATAAACAAGGAAAAAGAATCTCAGAATATTTTCTGTCAGAAAATATAGCAATCTTAGGCTATTATGATTGTTGATCCCTGAAATCGAATTATTCCTTTTTTTTAAAAAAGTAATTATTATGAAGGTTATCCTTGTTGCAAGTAAAAAATAAATTATGCCATGATAAAAATATATATATATATATAATATATACCTATAAACAGTTTCATTTAAACATCAAAATCCAGTTCAAATTTTGCTGCTAAATTAGTGTATCTCTCAGCCACCATTCTTCGTCAGTTGTACACTTATAGAAGTAAATTATTTCTTACTTTCAACATCAGAGCATATGGAATACTTTCATCTCACACCATCCACTACATATATTAAAATTAGGAATGGGCTTTAAAGGCTTTACACACATAAGTTGTATAATTTACAAACAAACTTAGTATTTTTAAACAAATTGCTTACTTTATAAAGAATTGTTTTAAAAAAAAACTATCAGCTGACTCTAAGCAGCAGTGTATGCATGAGGTGAAAAGATTAAAGAGGGTAACAATAAAAAAAATAACCCTGACGGTATAATTTTTTTAAAGAAAATACGACTCTTTAAAAATACAAATTAAACATTCTAGAATATGTTGTGACAGATAAAACAACCATAAAAGGTCATCTAAATAAATGAAGCACCGAGCTAACTGAGTACAATATGTAAATTATGAAATCTAATTTCTTTTAAAAAATAACTTTTAATGTCTAAAATATGATAAAGTCTGAGTAACCCTTTGAACCTCAGAACTTCCACTCAAGCTTCAGATATATCAATCTCATATTGATACCAACAAGTTATGCATACCTTAACAGATGTTCAAAAACTTAATCTTTCCAAAATGTATCCTCTCACATACGTCCACTGCAATCACACCTCACAAACCAGGTCCTTCCATACGTCCAGTCCACACACTCTTGCCCATATCAGCTGTCTGTGTCTGATGAAGACTCTCTGTTAAATGGTGTCAGCTTCTCAGAGTGATAAATCCTAGAGATCTGCATCAACAAAGGACCAGTCTCTGGGTCATTGAGCCACTGGCTGGCACTGATTGGGTTTTCTAGCATCTGCAGGAAGGCTGTGGAGTGAACAAAGTCATGAGACATGGTCGCTGACTCACACATCAAAATAGTGTAGATTAAACTTGGGCAGAATTCGGATTTTCAGGATTTAAACTAGTGTTTCAATAATTACATTTTCTATGAACCCCATCGGCATCAACTGATTAAATGGGGGTAACATTTGATAAAGAAAGATAATTTTGGTTCTAAATTTAAATCTTGAAATTATTAGTTTTAAATACACAAATGCTTTAAAAATTGAAATGACTTCTGCGCAATTTTATCATGAAATAATTTGCACAATGTCATGCTGACATAATCTGCACAATGTCACGCTGACATAATCTGCACAATGTCACGCTGACATAATCTGCACAATGTCATCCTGACATAATCTGCCCAATGTCACCCTGACATAGTTTGCACAATGTCATCCTGACATAGTTTGCACAATGTCACCCTGACATAATCTGCACAATGTCATCCTGACATAATCTGCACAATGTCACCCTGACATAGTTTCCACAATGTCACCCTGACATAATCTGCACAATGTCACGCTGACATAATCTGCACAATGTCACGCTGACATAATCTACACAATGTCATCCTGACATAATCTGCCCAATGTCACCCTGACATAGTTTGCACAATGTCATCCTGACATAGTTTGCACAATGTCATCCTGACATAGTTTGCACAATGTCACCCTGACATAATCTGCACAATGTCATCCTGACATAATCTGCACAATGTCACCCTGACATAGTTTCCACAATGTCACCCTGACATAATCTGCACAATGTCACCCTGACATAGTCTGCACAATGTCACCCTGACATAATCTGCACAATGTCACCATGACATAGTTTCCACAATGTCACCCTGACATAATCTGCACAATTCTCTGACATAATCTGCACAATTCTCTGACATAAACCATAAGATTGAGAAAAGTAACAGAAGATATGAAAGAATATCTTATTGGATGTCTGTGTCACGGATGAACCAATTTTTTCCTTGTAACTTATGAGTTGCTGCATTGTGGTGCTTTTGGCGATCCTATTAGAGTTATTGAAGTTATTGGTTGGTCTGTGCGAAAGCGTGCAAAAGTAATTGTTTTGTTGACGTCATTAGAATGTGTGTCGAAGTTTAGAGAGTTGTTGTTGTACAGTGTTGTTGTGGCAAGGAGGTACGCAATTAAAATTTGTTCCTGTTAGCAGTGTTATTTCTTGTGTAATAAGAATTTTAGGAATCTTGAAGCAAGAAGTCCAGATATAATTATTTAGTCGCTTGCGACAGTCTGCTTCAAGAGAAAGAAATGTAAACGGTTACAGACTGGCAACAAACAATGGAATCCAGCAAATATTGAGGTGGTTGTCATCCTAGTAAAGAGAATTAAACTAAATTGGAGGTGGAAAGAGCACATTATTCACCAAACACCAGATGACACAAGCAAACAATCCCTAACATGGATCCTGGGGTGGGGGGGGGGGGGGGAAGTGAGGGGCCAAAACATGGAGTTTGGGATACACTAGTAAGTCAGGGGCCAAAACATGAACTTTGGGATACACTAGAATAGAAGAGCACAAGGCAGACATTAATAGAAGATTTTTTTGTAGACATAAAAGTAATGTTCCCCCTAAGGTTCGTTGGTCCTCGTGCAAAGGAAAAAAGCTCATGTGCAAAGTTGCACAGAAACCATTTTTTACTATATTTTACAAAATTTACTGTGCCGAAATTCTAAACTACTGCACAGCGTTGGTCAGATAAATGCACGGCAGTGTCAAGGTATGAGAATCACTGAGAGAGTTGTTGTGAAATGTTGTGAGCGATGTTCGAACTGCTCGGTAAACAGAACACTGAGTGTTCACCACCATGACTTGGGGAGTTCATTCAGGGCTATATATAGTGTGGGACGGGGCTCAGTGCGGCGGTTCAGTAGAGGTCAATACAGCGGCCAGGAGACTGGTGTGTAGTGTGTGTGTCAGGCTACAGGCGAGAGAGTTAGTCCTAGGTCGAGGGGATTGTCAAACAGTTATCGAGGTGTGCTCGAATGTAGGGACAATCAGGAGAAGTGAGACTTGTGAGGAATTAGCCTGTTATTGGATGTACCTGAGGGCTGCCATTGATCTGTAGTGTATTATTGAAGCAGTGACTGTACTTGTAATATTGCAACAATAAAGAATTGTATACTATTGACTAAGGTTGTTAAGACCGCTCGTTTTTGAGGACCGACTAACCGTTCAAAAAAGACCGGTTAACCGCTCGTCCTTATATCCCTAATGTTTTGAGACCCATTTGAGAACTAACAAGAGAATGTTGTCGCCTGGCATCGTCTGATGGCATCAAAGCCCGCTTTCCCCCGCTTGCGTTCAGCTCTTTCCGCATGCCCCTCACTTCAAAGCATTTTTGTTAATCCAAAAAATTAACTAAACAGTGATGGTTAATTGTCTTTTTAATATTTTATTTTGGGTACTCGTAGTTCACCGGTCTAAATAAGAGGACAGGTTCAATAGTGCGTTAAAGTTAGCAAGGTTTTTTCATTACTTTCAAAAAACCAACGCCTCGCCCCGTCCTTTGTGACGTCATGTTTACCTCTCTTGTGTGTGATCAACTCGCATATTGAAATTAATAATATAATAAAATTATAAAGCTACGATAGAGTGGAATTTATTTTAAAAAACATTATTTTTTCGATCGTCAACTCGCCAGAATAATTGAATTTTGCGACGCACATGTTCCCCCTCCCCGTTTTTTTCTGTTCAAATAGGGTTTGAGCTACACTCGGCGTACTATTACTAGTATTAATGTGGTAATCAAATGCCTTTGACTAGCAGGAAAACTGTCACTAAAAGACCGAACTCGAATTTGTGGGCCGATTAATCGCCCGGTATCTTTGCTACGTCTTTCAAATACCTCTCGTAATATAGGTACATGTACTTCACTAAGCGGCGTGCGCCGATAANAACGGTCAAGGCCGAGGCTGTTTCTATTTATATTAATTATAGTCTGTTTCTTATAAAGACAAAGAAAGCTATAAGAGCATATGACCCCGTGACCTATCCGCATTTTCTGATCACCGTTTTATAGTCTGTTTCAGTTCAGGCATTCAAAAACTTATCGGCGCACGCCGCTTAGTGAAGTACATGTACCTATATTACGAGAGGTATTTGAAAGACGTAGCAAAGATATCGGGCGATTAATCGGCTGGATCTTGGTATCGCTTTAACTCACCGCGACAAAGCGAGAGGGAGAGGCGAGACGCGTTACCGCTTGTGTTGTTTTTTTTCACTAGTTTTTTTCACTGCGTTAACGCTAGTTTTTGTTAGTTTGTTGTTGTTTTCTTTTGGGTTACACGGTCCTACGGTCCCGAATAAAGATGACCGGTCCTGGTCTGAGGACCGGTTAACCGAATAACCGGTTAACCGTTAACAACCCTACTATTGACAAGAGTTGAGACGTTGGTCTTATTCCATCCAGAACGCAACAGGCAGCACAGTTTAAAGGGAACATTGCATAGAACCTAATGCATCACAACAATGAGGTATTTTTTTTATTGTTCACTTTAAATTAAAAAGTAATCCACCTTATCTTCAGACCTAATAAACACCTGGGGCTGTTAAATCACCTTTGTACTGACCTAATAGACACCTGGGGCTGTTAAAGCACCTTTGAACTGACCTAATAGACACCTGGGGCTGTTAAGGCACCTTTGTACTGACCTAATAAACACCCCGGGCTGTTAAAGCACCTTTGTACTGACCTAATAGACACCTAGGGCTGTTGAGCCCCAACTGGACACTTGGGTGAGCCAAGATGGCCTTGTAGACAGGGCTGTTGGGATCCAAACCCTGGTCAATGGCATCAGGTCTCTCTTTCCTGTCACTCAGCAGCCAGTCACACTTCAGATACAATCAAACAGAAATATGATGTCAATGGAACTTAAAATAACTTACTCTTACAACAAAAAAAAGATTGCTGGAATAAAAACTATCAGAGCCTACGTCATGCACCCCACAGACCGTGAGTTTTGTGTTTTTGAGTACTTCATCATACAGATATCAAGATCTGACAATACAGATAAACAAAATCTTGATCTATGGGGTAGTTATAAATCAAAGTAGAAATGAACACATAACTTAGTGATATGAGAGTTTTACATTGCAGTATGACAATCATAAGTGGTGATCAAATAGATAAACTAAAAGAATCAACTCACAGCAGAATCTTGACTGTTGCGTGATAATCTCAGGGCATGAACAGCTTCCTTCTCTGCAAAGCCCATCTCTATCAGATTTTGAAGGGCCTTTGGGATAGAAATTTGAAAACTAACTAAACGCTTGAATATTTCAAAGTATCCCTATTATATACTTAAAAGGAGCTGAAAATTAAATATTTAGCCAAACTAAAAATATGTTTTAAAAAATATAACAAATAATGGAGAATGGGAAGAAAATCAGCAGTCCCGAGCCTGTGCTCTTCATTGGGCTTCCCGGAAACCCCCCTCAGCTCTCTGGCCCCCTAGGTGATGTAAAGCTGAGAAGCCACCCCCCACCCCCCCGAGCGGTGGCTTCTGAAGCGGCCACCTGGGCGTCCAGGAGAATTGTGAATAAACATTTCTATTCACTTAGATGATGCCATGATAAAAGATGTTAATTGACATGAAGTTGGTATCTGCACTTATATCAGATTCAATGCGACCCTACCCTTGGATTCGGGCGAAATTCTCGGCGCTGGAAGGCACGGATGGTCTCGAGGATATTCTTGAATCTCGGAGCCTCAGCTCCCCCTGTAGCACCAAGTTCAAGGCCAGTAGTCTGTGGCTCTGTAGGTACTACTGTAGCCTGGTCTGATACAGTGCTGCCCTCAACATCTCCCTCTAGGTCAACATCTTGGCCTGGCAGTGGTTTGTCGATGTCAGGGTCACTTTCATTGGTCAGAAGCCATTCCATCGCGGACATTACAGATTGCCTGTAATATAATCATGGCAAACATTCATTTAAAATTGTAATTTGCTTTTCAAAATATATATAGTTTTTTTTTACAATGTTAATAAAAAATGTTTTAAGTTTTATTCAGTTTTGATTTGCTGGTTAACAAGCTTCAGAGTTATTTACCCTTGCAGAGGTTGGCAATCTTTTTTTTTAAGAGAGGGGAAATAATCATAATTATTATTGCAAGCAATATACTGGAGTTAATTGTTTAAATAACTTTTAAGATTGCTAAAAAAAGATCAACATCTGCTCATTCAAAAATCCACAGGTTGCAAGCCACCCCAATCTAGAATACAAAAAAATACTCACTGATTTAGCAGGAGAGCTTTCTTTGCTCTGCTTTCAGGGAACCCCATATCTGTCAGCTGTTTGACATTGGCTTCAGAAACACCAGATTTCCTATTTGGAGCCTCATTGAGCATATCTTAAATTGAAAGCAGACAAAAGGAATAAAGTTTCTGGTACTAATTTTGATGGCAGTCAAATAAAATTTCTATGTTTGCCTGATGTATTTTTAAAAAAATCTGAACATTAGTTGATAAATAATCTTCAACAAATTCCGAGGAAAAAAAAATTCTTCTGTTAACGACATAAAAAATATAGTGTTCAAGAAATATAATCCAAATTTAAGGTTATAATTCAGGTCACATGCTACCAATCATGAATAGCCCATAAAACACAATAGAACGCAAACTGACCTTCAGCTTGTTTAAATATCTTGGCGGCCTCTGGATTAAGGCATAAAATTCTCTGGGAAGCCTCTATTAAAGATATGAGTATTCTGCGCAGCTCACTTTGAAACTTAAAAGAGGTGAGAAAAAAAAATGAATCCAAATTTAAAACTTTTCAAATTCTTTTTCTGATAAACAAATAAAACCTAGAGTATAACAAGTTTTGAAAAATTGTCAAGTCAATGAGGCGCATACGTAGTAAATTAAGGCAGCAGTAATATAAAAAAAAAGTTCTACATACGTCTAAACTGCTTGTAGGTTCTTCCTCGGGCAACTCATAATTTTTCTTTGGAAGATGAGCTGTTGCCTTTCGTATGGTGGCAATGTCTGGAGCCTTCCTCTCCTCTCTTAATCGGTCTGCTTCTATCAATGGCACATTCATTCTTTTCTTCAACAACAACAACTCATCTGTGAGGATAAGGGCTAACATTGAAAATCTACTTACCCTTTTACAATTGATACCATTATAAACTAATAGTAAATGGTATCTTTGTTCCCTATTCACCTAAATACAATAAAATCATGAAGCTATGGGTGAAAAGAAGACAGTAATAAAGAAAAATTTGATAATTTTAGATATTTAAGGGGATAATATAGAGTAACTTTACCAAATTCCCTAACGCCTTGAAGTGCAAGAGTGCTGTCGTCTGCCAGTGTTTTACCAGTTCTGACCAGCATCAATTTAAACATTAAAGAATTTTTTAATGGATCAGCTGACAACCCAGTCAGTGCCGGAGGGAGATCAAGCAAATGCTCCAAGGCCAATTTCACCTGTTAAATATTTTTTAAGGTAAAAGAGGGTAAAAAATAATATTACAAATATACATTTTGAGCACTAAGAAAACGCTAATCATGTTCTGAAAATGAAGTCAATAAACCAGTATGATAAAGTGAGGTGATATAGACAGTGCTCACAATAACTTTTAATTCTAAGGATATTTTTAAACAAAATATTTGGAAAAAATTTTAAAACAATTGAAGTTAGCACATTACTTTGTCACAAGTCCAGTCCTTCCCAACATCAATTATAGTGTCAACACCATTCATATTTGTCACTCTGACCTTCATCATAGCAGAAGGAGGGAACAAGAAAGAATCAGACACAACCATTTAGATGTTCAGGAACTTCTTGTAAGTTTTCAATTTTTATGATCTGGAAAAAAACAAAGCCCACTAAATTTGTCATTGCTTGCTCTTTTCAATGTAAACCACAAACAATCACAACTCCGAGAATATCACCAAAGAGCAAATATTCATATTTAAGCAGAATGTTATCTATAACTGAAGATACATTTATTTTGTTTATCTAACATCCTGCTTGCCAGATTTTTTATTTACCACACTAAAAATAAATTTACTGACAGAAGATATTTTTGAAAGTTATTATTCATCTATTTTAATGTTATAAGAAGATAAATAAATATTTTAAAGACAATCTCATTTTTTATTTCGTTACTAGACTAGACGCTTGATTATTATTTTTTCTGTTTTTAAGTGAGAAAATTTCATTTGGCATCTTACTGTGACAACCCTGCAAGTAACGTGCTGTATAAATAAAATGGATGCACCCTAGTCCGATTATGTAGCTTCTAGGGCAGAAAAAAAAGCCTTAGAAATTTTCTCACTTAAAAACAAATGAAATAAAAATCAAACATCTAGTAACAAATGAAAAAAAAATGAAATTGTCTTTAAATCATTTATTTATCTTTTAAGGACATAACAAAGATGAATAATACTTTTTAAAAAAATCTTCAATTCAGTAAATTTATTTTAGCATGGGTAAAAACATCTGGAAAGCCGGGCCCTAGTAAACACAATGGACGTATTGTGACAGCATTCATTATGTATCATTTTCATAGAGAGCCAAAAAAATGGATTAGAAATTAATACAAATTACTAATTAGCGTTGTAATAGCTAAATACAACATTAAAATATTAAAATGTATTTAAATTTAATAAATTAAAATCGTAAGTTTTCACGAGAAAAATAAATTTCCCTGTGAAATAATATATGTGTAAAAACTGCAGGGTCATTCCATGTCAACTCAACCAGTTTTCTGACAATTGTTAACCACACCATCTCAGATCTTCCTGAAATTTTTAGGGCTTGTAGTACATACAAAGTTCAGGAATAGCTGAAAATTTCAGGCCATTTGGTCAAAAACATTCTGAGATATGATTTTTTAAAGTTTTTAGGGCAGTCGCAAGTTCGCGTGACTTTTACATTTTCATGATGTTTGAATGTGAATATTTCAAAAACTAAAAGAGGTATCAGCCTGAAATTTTCAGTATTTACTCATTGTTTCATGGTGAGTTTAATGGTGTTTTTATCTTAAATGTAGCTTGCATACAGAATGCCCTAAAAATGTCCAAACATTGCACTTCATATAGTTTTCATCAATATTGGACACGGTATTGCCAAGAACCTATAAGACATGGAATGATGTTTGTTATATAATTAGTAAGTACCATATATTTGTTTATTATTTTGACAGAGAATTCTTGTTAATCAATAATAGTGTACTCATTGTGGGCACCCTTATGCATCATGGTCATCCATTTTTGCGCATATGAGCATGTGGACAATAATTCACACTTTTCATATTTTGCACACTTGTTAAGCTTGGTAAGTCCTAGCTATGGTGAAAATTTCATTTTGGTGTCTTGATTCCTTCTTGGTTTTTACTGTATGTTCAGAGTTCATGTAATTTTACTCTTAATGCACCAAAGCGCGATAATCTGCGGTTTATTGTTTTTTTACCAAAGCGCGATAATGCGCGACTCGATAGAACTCTCTTTAGAAACGAAATTACAAAAAATAACACTCTTCAGTGCGTGAAAAACGATGTTATCGACTTGCGTCAATGGCGGCTGTTTCCATTACTAGTTTTATCGCTCGATTCGTGAAGTTTTTTGGAAGTTTTTACGTTTTTTTTCGAAGATGCGATTTTGCTATACTTACTTACTAAAGTAATAGTACTAAACTACAGGTAAAAATAGTTTTAAACGCAAAACGGTCGTTCGGATACATAAAATAACCATTCTTATCCTAAAAGATGACGTCAATATGACAATAATAATAATGATCAAATAATAACTCTTAATGTGCCATAAGGTTCTAGCAAAACTTCCCCCTCAGTGCCGTAAGAATTTCCCGAATTGCGATCAACCAGTTATGAAATTAAAAAAATTGCGTAAAATCCATTTATATTATTAATAATTAATTTAATTAATATTAAAAAGGAATCAAGACACCAAAATGAAATTTTCACCATAGCTAGGACTTACCAAGCTTAACAAGAGTGCAAAATATGAAAAGTGTGAATTATTGTACACATGCTCATCCGTTGGTCACAATATGCGCAAAAATGGATGACCATGATGCATAAGGGTGCCCACAATGAGTACACTATTATTGATTAACAAGAATTCTCAGTCAAAATAATAAACAAATATATGGTACTAACTAATTATATAACAAACATCATTCCATGTCTTGTAGGTTCTTGGCAATACCATGTCCAATATTGATGAAAACTGTATGAAGTGCAATGTTTGGACATTTTTAGGGCATTCTGTATGCAAGCTACATTTAAGATAAAAACACCATTAAACTCACCATGAAACAATGAGTAAATACTGAAAATTTCAGGCTGATACCTCTTTTAGTTTTTGAAATATTCACATTCAAACATCATGAAAATGTAAAAGACACGCAAACTTGCGACTGCCCTAAAAACTTTAAAAAATCATATCTCAGAATGTTTTTGACAAAATGGCCTGAAATTTTCAGCAATTCCTGAACTTTGTATGTACTACAAGCCCTAAAAATTTCAGGAAGATCTGAGATGGTGTGGTGAACACCCCTGGTTGAGTTGACATGGAATGACCCTGCAGGATTACCTTAGCACCGTAATAGCTAAAATACAACATATAATAATGCATTTAATTAATTATAAAAACGTAAGTTCTCATATAAAAATTAAATTTCGACGTGAAATAATATTAAAATGCGTGTAGTGTGTAGATTAGTGATTAGTGTAGATAGGTACTTGGATAAACCATTTTTCAATTTGTGAAAAATCTTTCCTGAGTTATACGCCTATACGCCCCTTGTTCAACTTTTTGTCCACTTAAAATGTAAACAATGTGCATGTGTGTAAAGATAACTGCATTTTTCTGAGTAATTTCTTGATGAAATTGGATGTGGGATATATCATTTTAAAGATAATTGGATGCTGAACATTTCTAACTATGTTCTTCAATTTTATTTTGCAGAATTTCATTAGTAAAATGTAATTATTTGAGTTACAGTAAATGAACTACATAAATAATGTAAATATCTTTTAGATTCGCCACCACTCGCGATTTTAACTCTTAAAGTCGCAAAGCGTCGTAATGCGTCTCTTCCCGCTATCCATAAAGCGTCGTAATGCGTCCCTAGATACAAATCTCGTTAGAAATGAGATCTCGGAAAGTAAAAACTCTTCAATGCTTGAAAAACGATGTAATCAACTTCCAGCAATGGCGGCCGTTGCCGACTCTAGTGTTATCGCTCGATTCGCGATGTTTTTTGGTAGTTTTAACGGGTTTTTTTTCGAAGATACGTTTTCGTTATACTTTATTACTATAATAATAGTACTAAATTACAGGTAAATATTGTTTCAAACTCAGTACAGTGTTTTGGATGCGTAAAATAACCATTCTTAGCCTTAAAAATGAAGTCAGTATGACAATAATATTATAAATGGATTTTACGCAAATTTTTTAATTTCAAAACCGGTTGATCGTAATACGGGAAATCCTTACGGGACTGAGGCGGAAGTTTATTGAAAACCTTCTGGGGCTTTTAAAAATGGTTAATGGTAACCACAGTTTTCAGCATCCAAATATCTACAAGAATTGATAAAGTCCCATCCCCCCAACCTCCCCCAAATTTTATTTCAATTAAATTTATCAAAACAATCACCACATGTTTTTTTTTCTATTTTTCAAGATGGCCAAAACTGCCTTCTATGTATTTCAGCCAATTATGTTAAATTTGATCTAATCTAATGGCTAAACAATATTAATAACACTATTTTAAGTTACTTAAGGTATAAAAGACTAACTAAAAAGCAATATAAATATATATTTTATTTGCATTTATAAATTAAAATTTGTTTTCCGAGATACAAAATTTTTTAAATATTTTAGGAACACTCGACTACATCAACCAATTTTAATAAAGTATTATTGTCAATTATTGTTCTCCTTTTCAACACAAACAGTTTGATATGCTTGACTTAATAAATATGTTGGATAATTATTTTTAAGTTGTGCTCAAATTAAAATAACGCATATGCTATATGCAAATTTGACAGCCATTTTGAATAATAATGAGCCAATTTTGCGTACATCAGAATTAATTTTAGGACGCTTGTTTTGCCATTGATATGACGAATGCGGAAATATATAGTTTGTTATGGTTATCTTCAGTCATTTCTGAAATAACTTTAATTAACTGCTATCTCAGTCTTACTGCCCAATTTTCACTTTTGTCTGTTTTGTATTTTCTTATATGTTTTCAATTAGCAGAGTTATCCCAAAATAATTCACTAAAAAAATTATAACTTTCTTTAGAAATAACAAAACTTTAATTTTGGTGTCAATAAATTGCATTTTTCAAGCCCTTTCAAACCAACTAGATCTTAAAGCTGTAGTCTATAGCTTTATTTTGAAAATTTTGTCCAAGTACCAAGTGTAGAAGTAGAATCTACAGACTTAGTCTACAGTGTACTAAGACTACAGAGTCTACAGTGTACAGTGTACAGTAATCTCAGAATTACCGGATTTTTACAAAATATATTAAATATTCTAAGAAATCTAAGACAACCTCTCTTCAATAACCCTGTTTCATTTGTGTCGATCACAAACAAGACTGGAGTCATAATGCTTTCCTTATCAAGTAGCAATCAAAACATTTCAAATGTATTGAAGCTTGAAATCCCAGTGAGAACAGTGGAAAGGGTGGGGGTATGCGGAGAACGGAAGTTTGTATTTTTAGTCTCACTTGCGCCACCCTAAATATCATTTATCTCCCCTTATTGAACTTATTCGTATCGTGTAGTCGTTTCTTTAATAGTGTTTTTTTAATAGTTTGAAAGCGTAGTTAGTTACAAAATGGCGGCGTCAAACAATAAATATTGATTTGTTTTTGTTAGCACTCAATAAAGACACCTCAATTGTATTAAAAGAATGTAATTTTATTATCTAAGCAAAAAAGAAAAAAGAAATAATTTAATTAATTATTAATAAAACAAAAATAATAGAAAGATAAAAAATATGATAATCCTTAACGAACAATAGTCTAAAAATTTAATTGTAAGTATGACGAGAATCATTAGTCATTAGTCCAATTAACCAATTAATTAAATACATTATTCATTCATTAATTATTTTATTATGGTAATTTTATTAGATCTCAGCTAAGCCTATACTTATTAAAAAAACTTTTTTGAAATAATTTATAATTTAGTCGCCTGCTTATACTTATTATCAATCATTGATATATATAATTTTATAGACGTAGAGCCCGTAGTAGAGCCTAGAGTTAGAGTTAGAGGTCTTAAAATTAGACCATGCCATTCATTAAAATATTACTAATTTAGTTATTACTTAAAATTATTTAATTTCACATTTAATATAAGGCAAGCGTTATTGGCACGGTTTTGACGTCATAACCGTGCCGATAATTTTGAAAATTATTAGCACGGTTCGACCGTACCGATAATTATTCGCACTTTTTTGAAATGCTAATCTACACTGTCTACACTTACTAACAACAAAGTGTAATAATTAAGATAATGTAAAGTATTAGTATAGTTGATATTTAAATTTTAGGACACTGTCTACTGTAATTGATTTAATTGTTGTTTAATTGAGTCAAATAAATATTATTAGACCTAATAGCCTGCGCAAATAAAACAAATATAAATTACGACAATATTTAGTTACTGACAGTGTCACTGTGACTGTTACTCAAACTCAATGAGTCAATGACCAATGGCTACAAATTATGAGGATGACAATGATTATGAGATTTTGAACAAAAAATATCAAACATTATAATTATTTGCACGGCACGGTAAACTAATTTTGCTGTCACTGATATTGATAGTATTAGTAATAGTATTTGAGCAAGAATCTGAGTCTGAGCGGACCTGCATATTGCCGTTTGCTAGTTGATCATTAATGATTTATAATTAATCATTTATTAATTAAAGTGAAAGACTTTATGATGGTAAAGCATCATTTTAAAAAAATT
>MUZC01000315.1:173714-187178 GCA_002072015.1 Radix auricularia | reverse complement strand
CCCCCCCCCCCCCAAATCAATTTTAATTTTCCACGGACCTCCTGAACGGTTCCGCGGACCCCCCTCCGCAGGGACCACTTTGGGAACCACTGCTCTAGTGCATGCCTGCAAACAATTCAATAGCTTCTGTAATCACACGTCTGCTCATAGGCTGATACTAATAGGTCACACACTTCACGTTTTGCCCCCTGTATTGGTAGTGACAAATTTTTAGAAACGTATCACTTAAAAAAATATATATATTAATAAATTTCAGTGCTTGTCTGCCACTAAAAATTGCAATTTATTTTTTTAGATTCGGTATTACAGAACCGAACCACGGGCAACAACATTCTATTACTTGTTGTTTACTGTGCGGGATGATTTCCCATAAGCCTAGTAAAAAAAAAGTCTAAGGCATCTCTTGCGTCATTGTTACAATGACCCTGGGCGTCCAGTGTGAACGTCTTTTTTTCTAGACTAGATGGGAATATTCAATATTGGTTCAGGAAATCAGCGACATGCATTTCAAAGTCACAGTCATGTCAGTGGCGATCCATGAGTTAGACTGGCGACCCATTAGTTAGACTGTCGACCCATTAGTTAGACTGGCGACCCATTAGTTAGACTGGCGACCCATGACTTAGACTGGCGACCCATGAGTTAGACTGGCGACCTATTAGTTAGACTGGCGACCCATGACTTAGACTGGCGACCCATGAGTTAGACTGTCGACCCATGGGTTAGACTGGCGACCCATGACTTAGACTGGCGACCCATGACTTAGACTGGCGACCCATGAGTTAGACTGGTGACCCATGAGTTAGACCGTGTAAGTGTTTCACATATTGCTGGTTCTGCTGGGAAAATCAGGCAGGAAAAATAATCAAATTTTTGTGAATCATAGGTGTACTTGGGTGTGAAAAGTTCAACAGTGTTATGTCGTCTACTAGGTCTTGTACTACTTTATGTTCGACCCATAAGATTTCCAGTTGGTGTGGGTTTTTTAAACTTTGGCACATGACCCAATCAATTGTGATGGCAAAGAGCATTGGTGATAGGGCACATGACCCAATCAATTGTGATGGCAAAGAGTATTGGTGATAGGGCACAACCCGGCTTGGCTCATGTTGTCTTGGAACCAGCCAGAGTTGACAGATTTATTTTATAACCGACAGTGTAAGTTTGAATAGAAAAACTTTAAGATGCTTAGATATTTGGGTGTGAACCCGTATGCTTCTAGAGGCTTCCGCGGTGATCGACGGTGCACGCTGTGGAAGGCTTTCTGGAAGTTGATGAAGAATATTGACGTCCCGGACTTCATTTCTGCTCGTTCTTCAGTGTAAAACTATGGTATACTTTTCCGTGGCGTCACTAGGTGGGTGCGGTGGGGGCGGACCGCCCCGGGTGACACCATCATAGGGAGTGACACCAAAATGTAAAATTCGGTATGTTCCACGTTAGTTGACACTAAAAAAAAACTCGGGGTAGTTCTATGGGTTAGGTCGTGAGGGGGTGACACCATGAGCAACCGCCCCGGGTGACACCAACCATAGAGACGCCTCTGATACTTTTCTATATTTATCAAATTACACCCTGTATCGGCTTATTATCAGAACACATTGCAGGTGAGAGCTAATCTTATTTTATCTGTTACAGACGCTCTTTCTGTACAGAAGATTATTGCGTCCCACGTTTAACTAAGATGGAGACCTTTAAAACAAACATGAGATTTAATCAACTGGGTGTGATGCTGACGATAATGTCAATATATACACATTGTGTTTATTTAGTTCGTCAATTGTATATTTATCAGAAGTAAAATATGAACCCAGACGAACACAACATTCACATCGTCAAATTTTTGTGTTGACGACCTATCATGGTAATGGTAACATTCTCTTGTTTGTTTACATTGGGGACTTAGCTCTGGCCAAGAAAGGATGGGGTGGTGCTATTATCCTTGTATAGTTTTTTTAAAAATAATTTACAGAGGGGAGGGGGAAATTTTAGATTCACTTTACAGTTTTGTCTTGGTGAAGGACATGTCCTGTTCGTGGCTTGTAATGTCTGACAATAAGGCAACGGTTCGAATCTGTTCATGGCTTGAAGTGGCTGACGATAAGGCAAAGGTTCAACTCTATTCAAGGCTCTGAAGTGGCTAACAATCAGGCAACGGTTCGAATCTGTTCATGGCTTGAAGTGGCTGACGATAAGGCAAAGGTTCAACTCTATTCAAGGTTTGTAGTGGCTAACAATAAGGCAAAGGTTCAACTCTATTCAAGGCTTGAAGTAGCTAACAATCTGGCAACGAATCAACTCTATTCAAGGCTTGAAGTGGCTAACAATCAGGCAACGGTTCGAATCTGTTCATGGCTTGAAGTGGCTAATGATAAGGCAATGGTTCGAATCTGTTCATGGCTTGAAGTGGCTAACGATGAGGCAACGGTTCGAATCTGTGAAATCTGTGCGTGTTTCTGTTGGCCTAAAAGCCGAGTGCTCGCTGATGGTAAAACTTGGTCTCGGCGAAGTTCTCTTGTTGGCGGGCGAGTTGACTTCGATGACTGACTTTTCTGACGGCGTTTCGGCTTTTAGAGTCAAGTCACAGATGGGTGAGAACGTAGTGTTTGTGGTGCGGTCTGATGGCAGGGATGAGAACACCTGGAGAGGAGTGAAGGCCCCTCTTTTGGGAGGTACATCAGAGGTATTGCACATCTCCTGGTGTTTCTTTTCAAGTTTGTTGACAGCGGCATGCAGTCGGGGATATGGAAACACGAATGGGTTGGTGTTGTGGAACATCTTCAGTCTCTGGTGACGTCGCCATTTTGCCCTTCGATTAGAGAACCATACCTTCAAACGAAATAGAGAGTTGTTGTTTTTTAAAAAAGAAGACTTCTCATGATCATTATATATATTTAAAAATGAATATTTCTGTAGAGAAAAAGAAATTCTTCCTCCAATTCAATTGTACCTCTAAGGCTTCTTGGCTTGTGTACAAAGTTTTACTGCATCCAATTTTGTGGGAAAATCTTTAATTCCACATCAATTATGCCTATATCAGCACACAAACATAAAATTATTTACTAGAAATATTTAGGCCTTAATTTTAAAATCCGCTAAAAGAAACTGTTTGCCAACAGCTGCCGTTCATTTCGGTGTTTTCTCCGGTGTCTTTATACAAATGGTAAATTATATTATTATTTTAAAATTAGGTTTTATGAACTGTCAAAGTACTCAATGACTGTGTAACATAGACCACAATGGCCACCAATTTCAACACTTTCGGTACTTGACTCGTTTCTACATTTTTTCTCATTATATAGATTCATAAAACTTTTCTGTAAAATTTTTATAACAAATGTTGGTATTAGTATTAGGGTCATTTAAAGAGTGTATACATTTTACTAAAACACCGTATTTTGTTGAAAATCTTTGTTTTACGAGAGGGAAAACCTTGCCTAAATTCACAACACTTTGTTATAAGATCTAACGATTTCTGGTCTGAGAAATGGCTAACACGAGTTACCTGAACTCTCGCCTCCGAGAGATTAGTTTTGCTCGCCAGGGATTCCCGTGTTGCTACACCAGGGTAGTGTGTCTTCTGTAGGCCAGAAAGTAAATATCGTTTAAAAATAAACGTAAAACATGAATTATAAAAATAATTTTTAAAAACACCCCGAGCTTTCATAATTGTTGATGACTAAAAATTATTCTCACTCACTGTATAAATTTCATGTTAAATTATGACTATTATAAAATTATTTAAATAAAAATTTACCCCGAATTCCTGTTCCAGCAGATCCAGTTGTGTCTGTGAGAAAGTAGTCCGATTTCTCCTGAGTTTCTGCAAGCCATCATGCTCCATATATCTGTCATGTGAACTTATTTCTGTAAACATGATTTTAAAAAAAACAAAAATCATTGTTTGATGCACAATCAAACTAAGTCTAAATTCTGCATACTCGAAGTTACTTCAGTAATGATTGACCTGGTGCCAGAGGCGTCACTAGGGTTGATCGCACCCGGGGCGGTAGCTCATAGTGTCAATCCCTTACAACTTGACCCTTAGAACTCCTCCGAGTTTTCCAGTGCTGAATAACGGGAACAAATAGAATTTTAAATTCTCGGTGTCACCCCCCTGATGGTGTCATCCGGGGCGGCCCGCCCCACCGCACTCCCCTAGTGACGCCACTCGGTGAAGTATTCGGAACAATAAGTGGAAGCAGTTCAAATCGAATGACAGAAGGTGCCACAAAAGAAATAACTCTAAACAAAATAAATAGATCTCCAGCCATGGAGAAAATATGCAATTAACAGTACAGACTTTAGACAAAGATATAAATGCAACCGGTTGGGATATATGTATTTAGACCATCAGATAAATGCAACCGGTTGGGATATACGTATTTAGACCATCAGATAAATGCAACAGATGGGGATGTAGGTTGGTTGAGCTCTCGTGAATCTAATGCTGATCATAAATGTTTCTTTTGATTGGAGAAATTGTAGCCTTACGGATTATGATGTTTAGTGTTGGCCCACTAAGGACAGAGACTCGCCAAACGTGGGGTTATTGTTTGTAATAAGCTGGCAGAGTTGGCCATGAAATTTGCGTGAAGTGGTCTATGCCGATAAATTCGGATTGCGCCTCATCTGCCAACATAATAATAGTAAAGTTTTTACTCTATAAATAGGCTATACATAAATGAAGGATAGTGTCTTGATTGAGTTGGACGTCACAGAGATAAAACGCTGTTAGTGCTCAGTACACGAGAACAAAACACAGACAAGTACTCATCCTTCTCGCTTGAAATTCGGAATGGGTTGCCTGAACAAAAGAGGAAAAACCAACCATCTAACAACATTAAAAACTCAAATAAAAATCCAAGACTAGACATCAACCATGGGTAAGCGTACAATGCAATAGTCTTATGTATACAAGAATCCTCTGTAGAATATAAGATGTCATTTCGTAACGCCATTTTATTAGGTTATTTACGCAAATCAATACCAAAAATTAAAAGAATCTTTTAAAAAATCAAGTCATAATCATAAAAAGCTACCGCACTAAACGAAGAAAACCACCAAGGGGTTGTTAAAGAAAGTCTTTTATTTTACTCATCGCGTACGACGCACGTAGTAAATCGCACGCCGGATATAATCAGAGAAATAATGAGAAATAATGCAAATCACGGTGCGCAATTAGAGCATGATGCTGAGTTCCAAGCGGAATTATTTAATCTATTCGCCTGGGCTCAATTATTGTTATATTTTAAAAAAATAAAATTAAATATAAAAGCCACAAAGGTGGTAAAAACTTAGAGAAAAATTAAGACGAGTCACAATGAATCATTCACATAAACACTTCGTTTACCATTGCTTGTAACTGTAACCAGAGGGGAAGGCGCAAAAGAAAGTATCACAGACCATTGCGGAGTATTTTAAAAGCTGACCAGGCGTACGTTAAAATAAGCAGGAAATGATCTCTCTCTCTCTCTCCCACCGCCACCACACATCCGGTCACCCGACCACGCTACTTACCATCATCTTGTGAGATTCTATCGTCGTCCTCATCTGACACCGATGTTCTGCTGGATATGGCCGACAACGGCAAGGATGGAAAATTAAGAAACGGATTGGCCCTCATTGGAAAGGGCTTCGGCCACGCCATCATTTGTCCCACGGCTGTCGTAGGCGGCGCGACCAACGACGGGGCAGGGAGGTTGGGGGAGGAGGGTACCTGTGACGTCATGGGAGGAGCGTGCCACCAAGGCGCGAGGAGCGGGTGGAGAACGTGAGACGCCATTTTAGCGTACTCGGTGGCTGCTTTCTCCGCTGAACGATTTCTCAGAATTCTATTTATAGAACTGACGCTTGGGACGTTGTTATGTGTGCAGACACCTGACAACAGAAATATGAAACACTCAGAATTAAATTATTTAACAGAATTATGAAACACTCAGAATTAAATTATTTAACAGACTTATGAAACACACATAATTATATTATTTAACAGACTAACGAAACACTCAGAATTAAATTATTTAACAGACTTAAGAAACACACATAATTATATTATTTAACAGACTTACGAAACACTCAGAATTAAATTATTTAACAGACTTATGAAACACTCAGAATTATATTATTTAACAGACTTACGAAAAACTCAGAATTAAATTATTTAACAGACTTATGAAACACTCAGAATTATATTATTTAACAGACTTATGAAACAAGCATAATGAGATTGTTTAACAGACTTATTTGTTTAATCTCATTAAGTGTCAAAACTATTGGTAGACGATAATTTGGAAGAAAATAAAAGTGTTGTTCGCTTAGTAAAGCGAAGTAAAATACCCGAACTGATCAACAATTTCAGATGTCGCTAAAGTGTTGATTTGTCGAGCTGAATGTATATAGTCTATCATGTTACAGGCAATGTGTGAAATTTAGACATTCTAAGGCAATGCATCGAATGCCGGATGTTCTTAAGAAAAGTATGAAATATTGCTATTTCATACATTGCCTAGGCAATCTATAGAATGCCGGGTTGTCGTCCGGCAAAGTATGCAATTGGCCTACGTCCGCCATTTTCTCCGCCACTGATGTTGGCGGTGGTGCTTTGGTCCGTTGTTTCATGATGGCCATCGAAGCCTGTGAGTGTTGAAAGTTATTGTGAGACAGCGTTTAGCCGGTACGAGGTTCAACTACCACATCACAGACAATATTGCCAAAATCTTCTCATGACGTCAGTTCATAACACCCGGCTGAGATTCTACAGATGTTCTCCAATAACGTTTCCCCTTGGAGTGCTGTGTGACCATGTTGGAAGAGAATGTACGTCTTGGACAGGAATCATGCCATGTTGACATGCAACGACGGTTCTAAGAAGAGTTTTCTAAAGTAAGAGCCAATGCTGTTTAAAAACAGCGCTTTTTAAAAAAAAAAAAACCGAAACAAGTTAACAAAAATCAGTGGACGGTGTGAAAAATGCTAAGACCACCATTAAGCAAGAACCACGGGTCTATTGGCTGGTGAAACACTGTGATGTCACAATGGTGGAAAATAAGAGCAAGTTGATCTACTCTGTTAAAGAAGGTGTGAGTGCCATTTTATTTTACTTCACGGACTCTGAGATATTTGACGCACTTCATAAGGCCCATTTGGCCATTAGTCATAAGGCCCATTTGGCGATTAGTCATAAGGCCCATTTGGCCATTAGTCATAAGGCCCATTTGGCCATTAGTCATAAGGCCCATTTGGCCATTGGTCACGGAGGACGGGACAGAATTTTGAAGTAAATTCCAAACAAATATAATAACGTTACTCGCCATAATATTGAAGTGTATATTAGCCTTTGTGAACTGTAATCTTCAATATTGAGAAATCTATCAAAAATAAAATGGAATCGAAATCGGACATCGAAATGAGGTCAAAGGAGTACGTCAATCTCAGCTCTGCGTTCGTTGATTTTTTTTCCTTTATGAACATCGTATGCTTTGTTTCGTATTACTTCCCATTCAAAATATGTAATTATAAATGAAAGCTTTTGTTGTTCTCTTCTGATACTTTGCCTAAACGAAATCCGGCATTATGTGGAATGCCTAGGCAAAGTATGCAACTATTTTTTTTTAATTATTATTTTTTTTTTTTACAAATTACATACTTTGCCTGAAAACATCAGACATTCAATGCAATGCCTAGGCATAGTATAGAATGGGTGATTTCATACATTGCCTGTAACATATCCATTATACCCTCGCCAATACGCAGTTCACCGTTCGCGTCCCGCAAAATCGCGGAATTAGCTCGGAGAATTTGTTTTCTTCATAATTTCGGAAATTTCATGAATTTCTTCGGCCAGTTTATAGCAAAAAACTCTAACATTTATCCACACTGGTAAAACATTGTAAAATAACAATATATTTTTATAAAAAAAAAGAACAGATAGATGATACAGTACGACTGGTCAATAATTATAAAATAGCAATGTCAGTTACGAGCTTGTTTCTCCTTTCTTCTGATTGGATGCAGACGACATACATATTTTAGCGCATATAAAAAAATCATACATAGGCGTTTTAAAACTGCATCGACAACGCCCGGATTTTCTGGTTTCGCGGGTGGGAAAGTAACGTAGTCCCTACGAAAAACGTGGGGGGGGGGGAGGGGGGAATCAGAGGCGCCACTAGGGTTGGTGTCACCCGGGGCGCTAGCTCATGGTGTCACCCGGGGCGGTAGCTCATGGTGTCACCCCCACATGATTTAACCCATAGAAATCCTCCGAGTTATCCAGTGCCAGATAACGGGATTATATAGAATTTAACAGTCTGGTGTCACCCCCCTGATGGTGTCAGCCGGGGCGGCCCCCCCTCCGCATCCCCTTAGCGTCGCCACTGTAGGGAATACCGTTTAATAAAAATGTAATTTTGAAGGGAAAAAGCTGCTTAAATCTGGGGCTTAGCTGTTGTATTCCGCAGAGCTGATCGCTTGAGATAAGAATGTCGCGCGTATTTTTCACAAGTAATTTTCTTTCATTTTCCTCGGTTAAAAGGATGCCATGAGCTTTTTGCTTCTCTGCTATCGGTGCAGCATTCAAACTCATACACTGTACTCTTAACCCCCATACTAGTGTGATCAGTCACATTTAAAGCAAACCATTACAGCTTCATTTACGGTGATGGGACGAAATGTGTACAGCTAAGGGGCCGTCCATAAAGTACATCACGCTACTTTTGACAATTTTTACCCCCCCTCTCCCCCATATTACAATCTGTCACANCAAAGTACTTTATTTTTTAATTAACAAATTAATTAAATTTTACTATAAAACACCGTGACGTCATACATCACCCTCCCCCGCCCCCACGGTCACAAAATGTCACACTTTCTTACACCCCCTCCCCAACTCTGAAGCGTGACGTACTTTATGGACGGCCCCTAAGGTAATATGTCTGTACATGACATGGACGGCCCCTAAGGTAATATGTCCGTACATGACATGGACGGCCCCTAAGGTAATGGATCTGTACATGACATGGACGGCCCCTAAGGTAATATGTCCGTACATGACATGGACGGCCCCTAAGGTAATGGATCTGTACATGACATGGACGGCCCCTAAGGTAATATATCCGTACATGACATGGACGGCCCCTAAGGTAATGGGTCTGTACTAGAAGTCTAGGCGTTCAAACATTCTCACAGCTTGTGCTGCTGTTAAACAAAATAAAGAATTCACATTTTTATCAGAAACAAAAAAAAGAAAAAAAAAGATTGTATGACTTTACCTTCTGCTAAAAGTTTGTCTCGTATCTCCCAAGCAAACATGGTAGGGTTGTCAGCCTTATACTCTTCTATCTTACCAACCACAGTCGGGGTTGCCACCTTTGGTTTACTCCCTCCGATAGAACTGCAGCGGAAGGCCAGGGGCTCGTACATTCGTGCTGGGGAAAATGGAAAATGTTTTTTTCCGTTATCTTATCTCTTATCTTTTATGTTACAGACGCTCCATCTGTACAGAAGATTATTGTGTCCTACGTTTATCTATGGTTTGTGTTTAGTCCTGTATTCTTATTAGAGTTTTAATGATGATAAAGTGTTGGCTTTCCTGGTTTCTTCAGGCAACCCATTCCAAGCCTGAATACCGCACGGGAAGAAAGAAAACTTGTATGTGTTTGTTCTTGCATACGGAATAAGAAAGGTGTTTTTAATCCTTATGTCTATCTGAGGGTTGTATTAATTTTTGTGTGTGTTGTATTTCTAAATTAGAATTAATTGTATGTATAATTCATGTATAATTACTAATTTATTAATTTTTAATTACTAATTTACTCCTGGTTCTTCTATCCTCTAGTGTTTCAAGGTTTAATGATGTAACTAATTGTGTTACTCCTGTGAGTTTTGAATATTCTCTAGTAATGAATTTTTTCTAGTTTATCAATATTTTCTTTGGGGGATGAAACCAATACAGAAGATCCATCTGTAATCAAACAAATTATTTCAATTTACTTTGGACTTTGTTTTCTTACTCTGCACATATTCCCGCTAAGTTCTCGTTCTTCACGGGGATACGAGATTTAAAATTCTACATAAAATTGAATCTACCAGTGGTGTTGGACGTAGCAATCTTCCGTATAATAGTAGCATCTGTCTGCAATCGATAAGATAAGAACTGGGATTGTGATATGAGGATTGGGCCCTGTGGCGTTTATTCGCGGCACTCAAATGAAATCTGAAGAGCCTTTCATGGTGATTCCGCAACAACGTATTGGGGTGACACTGAAATATGAGGCTAGAATGAACTTTAGTTATTTTTTAAAATGCAACAAATGACGTCACATCTCATAATAAGTGCGCGCCCCTCCCACACCCCACATCTCTTAGCTGTTTACATATTTGTGGTGTACTTTCTCATTTTTATCCCACACCTTTAAAGTTACTTGCTAATTTTTTTTATTTTTATTTTTCATTTCTTAGAAAAAAAAATACATATTGATGAAGAAAAATACAAAACGTGCGCACCATAATCTGAATTCCACAGATGTCTGCTCAGTCTAAACGTATTGTGAACGTGCCTAAAACTAAAACGAGCCACGCGGAGGAATACGATCAGCGCAGGTTTCTCCAACAGTCTTGTTTACTTCTCTGAAATTGTAGACAAGGGGCAGATTACAATGGAGCTGTCTTTTCAAGCGCGCGACCCGCGGTGAAACATCGGATGAATGGAAGGCAAACTTGTTCAAATATAAACAGGCACATCTCAGAAAAAGAACGGCGGGTTGTGAGTATTGAGCGCGACTTACCAATTACATCCATTGATTGCAGATAACAGTGGATATCGAAAAAAAAATTGTTAAGTTTACCTCACAAGTATGTACAACAAAGAAATTCATCCCAATGACTGACCATATTTTTATAGAGTCGTACTGGGGTCTGTTAGGGCTACTGACCATATTCATACAGAGTCGTACTGGTCTGTTAGGGCTATTGACTATATTCATATAGAGTCGTGATGGTCTGTTAGGGATACTGACCATATTCATATAGAGTCGTACTGGTCTGTTGGGGATACTGACCATATTCATATAGAGTCGTGATGGTCTGTTAGGGCTACTGACCATATTCATATAGAGTCGTGCTGGTCTGTTAGGGCTACTGACCATATTCATATAGAGTCGTACTGGTCTGTTAGGGATACTGACCATATTCATATAGAGTCGTACTGGTCTGTTAGGGCTACTGACTATATTCATAAGAGTCGTACTGGTCTGTTGGGGATACTGACCATATTCATATAGAGTCGTGATGGTCTGTTAGGGCTACTGACCATATTCATATAGAGTCGTACTGGTCTGTTAGGGATACTGACCATATTCATATAGAGTCGTGATGGTCTGTTAGGGATACTGACCATATTCATATAGAGTCGTGATGGTCTGTTGGGGATACTGACCATATTCATATAGAGTCGTACTGGTCTGTTAGGGCTACTGACCATATTCATATAGAGTCGTGATGGTCTGTTAGGGATACTGACTATATTCATATAGAGTCGTAGTGGTCTGTTAGGGCTACTGACCATATTCATATAGAGTCGTGATGGTCTGTTAGGGATACTGACCATATTCATATAGAGTCGTGATGGTCTGTTAGGGATACTGACTATATTCATATAGAGTCGTACTGCTCTGTTAGGGCTACTGACTATATTCATATAGAGTCGTGATGGTCTGTTAGGGCTACTGACCATATTCATATAGAGTCGTACTGGTCTGTTAGGGCCACTGACTATATTCATATAGAGTCCTGATGGTCTGTTAGGGCCACTGACTATATTCATATTGAGTCGTGATGGTCT
The DNA here is from genome assembly GCA_002072015.1 of Radix auricularia. NCBI lineage: Eukaryota > Metazoa > Mollusca > Gastropoda > Lymnaeidae > Radix > Radix auricularia. The sequence continues at coordinate 175,336 of MUZC01000315.1, read as the reverse complement.
GTTAGGGCTACTGACTATATTCATATAGAGTCGTACTGGTCTGTTAGGGCTACTGACTATATTCATATAGAGTCGTACTGGTCTGTTAGGGCTACTGACTATATTCATATTGAGTCGTACTGGTCTGTTAGGGCTACTGACCATATTCATATAGAGTCGTACTGGTCTGTTAGGGCTACTGACCATATTCATATAGAGTCGTACTGGTCTGTTAGGGCTACTGACTATATTCATATAGAGTCGTGATGGTCTGTTTGGGCTACTGACCATATTCATATTGAGTCGTGCTGGTCTGTTAGGGCTACTGACCATATTCATATAGAGTCGTACTGGTCTGTTAGGGCTACTGACTATATTCATATAGAGTCGTGATGGTCTGTTTGGGCTACTGACTATATTCATATTGAGTCGTGATGGTATGTTAGGGATACTGACCATATTCATATAGAGTCGTGATGGTCTGTTTTCCTCAACTGTTTGTACCACTATCGCCATTCTTTTAAATCTGAGTTAATTTATGTTCCTTTATAGTAATGTTTAAACCTCAATATTGGTTGTATTTTTCAAACACTATTAAAACAAAGAATTTCATCTTTCCCTTGTATTATCACTTATCTATTTTAAAATGGCAATTAATTGTTCCCGAAAACCTTGACGTGCGATGATTGATTCAGTTTTTGAACTTACCCCAGATCTTCTGTAAGTTTTCTCGTGAATGACTTCCGGTCGGACCATCGCTCGGAGAGGCGGGTGGAGTTGAAGGGGGGAGCGAAAATCTTAGGATGGGAGGGATGTGGTACTGGGATGGAAAGACTTCATCCATTTGGGGGCCGCCTATGGAATAGATGATAATGTATGAAATAAATGAGGGCACAGAAAAACACACAGAATTTCACATAAGATGTAATTTGTTTATGTTACTTATCAATTCATTAAGTAGCTGCCCAAAAGTTGTTGAATTACTAGCGGGGACTGATCGGCCCTGATGGACTGTCAAATTATGTCCCTTTGACGTAAGACCCGCCAATTCTAATTATTATGCCAAATAACTTTAAATGGCGTTAAAACTTGTTACCAAAAGTTATCAATAACAATTTCCTTTTTTTTCCCCCTCGATACATTGCGCTTGGTGCGAACGCAATCAATCGCGAGACCAGGCCAGAAGCAAATGGCGGATTTAACCCGGACTTAAAAAATTGATAGGAGACGATCTTGTTTTTGTTGTTGTTCTATCTTAAAATTAAAAAGTTACAAATTATAGTGTTTAGGATTTAGGGGCACAATAGTTTGTTGTTATAGAATATGTTGAATTTAGGGGCACAATAGTTTGTTGTTATAGAATATGTAGAATCTGTTCCCTGCTTTTGTGACCCTTAAATTTTTGCTCTCAAAGTTATTACCATAAAAGTAGATTTTTAATGGGCTTTATGAATAATGTTTGCAGTGTAATAATTTTTGATTAGGGAAATAACATATTTAAATATTTACTTTATTTTGTAATTCCACTAATTCTTTGACTTGACCTAGGGTCACGCCAGGAAGTGACGCGACTTCTCTACAAACTGCTGGACTCAACGCCATAGCACCCAGAAAATAGTTTGGGCTTTTATTATATATATATA
>MUZC01000315.1:162472-173709 GCA_002072015.1 Radix auricularia | reverse complement strand
TATTTATATAAAAACCACAACTGAAAATTGATTATGAAAAAATAAATTAAAAAACAAAAATTATTTCAAAACTGTGAGTTCAGGTCGAGGTGTCTTTTGTTTTACCCATTTTCCCTACTCCTACAGTTTGAAAATCCCGGTCTGAAGAATAATTAATTAAATTCCCAAATTGTTTTGTTACTAGAATTTTAAAAAATTAATCAAATCTCGGTGAAAACTGAAAAAAGAGAAGGGCTAATAATAAATAAATAAGACGCGTTCTTCGGCGAAATATATATATATTTAAAAAAAAGACGATTTGCACTGATAAAGTGATATATTAGTTTTAAAACAACAACAAAATTGTAAATGTGAAACCCGATCTTCAAGAGAACTGAAAAGTTTCCGTTTCTTGTTTTACAAATTCCTTCTACCAAAACCTGATAGTAATATTCCCCTAACTAATACAATGTACCTTCACGAATTCTCGTGACTTAATTTATAAAAAATAATCCAAATCTTTCAATAAGAAAATATTATTAGCTGTGTATTGAGGTCTCAGTCAAGTATTTTAAAGTAATTAAGACGATGTCTTTTTTTTAAAAAAAAATAATACTTAATTAGATTATATTTTTTAACCTGAGGGCATTTTTAAAGACCAAGAGGAAATATTTTATTTATAAAGGTTTAAGAAAAATTATTTCTAAAAGCAAAAGAATAAGTTAAATTTTAAAAAATAAAAATTTTAAAAATATTTATGACATTTTATAATTTAATATCAAATATAATTGTTCATAATAGCATATTTACAATTAATTTAGATCTTCTCCTAAATAAATAAATAAAAAAGAAAAAGCTCATTCAGACTGTGTTTAGGTCAAATTATTTCAAACTTCCTGGAATATCATGAAAGTGTTGCCAGAATATTTGAATTGATTAATAAAAGAGCTTTTAAAAACATCAGCAAAACTTTGAGTAGATTGATGCCAACGTCATACCTTTGTGGTTGATTTTCTAATTGTAAAAAATATTTTAGAAATTTTTTTATTAAAATTGATCACAATGCCAGTGTATTTTAAAAAAATAATAAATTTAAAACATAATTCCTCGAAAACGATAAAGTACAAGTGGCACGCACCTATAGAAAAAGAACAGGCCTAACACAACTTTGTTTTAGTGTTTCGTGGCGCCAGAAAGCTCAGTGTTCACAATATCCCTGTCTCCTTGTTTTACAAATCGCCAGTTTTCCTTTAAACAATTAAACAAAACAGGCGCTGGAGTCGAACTTATTTTTCAATGAAGCTCAACCCAGCCCGCATTGGTCCCTTGAATGGCCACTCACACAAACGTATTAGATTAAATATTGTCAACACCCTCCCCCCCTCTCAGCAACACCTCCCCCCCTCTCAGCAACACCTCCCCCATCACTGCAGACGACCGCTGATAAATATAAAGTATCGCCTGTAGGCGGGGCTCACGGGCCGGGAACGGTGGCACGCGCTGGGGTTATTAATGACACTTTATTATTACATTAACATCACCAGATGTAATCATCAGTTTGGGGGACAACCTGTGCAATGGATGAAAACAGTTCGATTCCGACCGCGCGTGCCCACGAGCCCCGTCCCCCCACCCCCCCACACGCTGACATTTCCCTGTCAAATCGAGGCTGCGTACCTGTTTCATTTTTGCGTCATTAATAATAGAGTGGGGTTGTTGTTTTTTAACGAAAGGAAGAGTGGTTGTAGCGAGACGGCAACGCCAGCTTAACAAGTCACGTGAACAAACGGATGCGCAGTTTATTTCACTTGTGATAGAAGTTAGAGACAGCGTTCCTCGAATCACACGGTTCGATGATTGTATTGGTTGGCGCGTGACCCCACGTTCGTAAATTTACGGACATTACTTTTAAAAAATAAAATAAAATGACATAGATTGATTTACCTTAAATGTCCATAAAAAAAAAAAAACTAGGACGCTTACCATGAAATTGTTAAAAATAGCCTTGAAGCGAACTCAAGAAAACGTGGCTTAAATACTTAAATCTTTTATTACTATTACCTTCTCTGTAATGCTAAACAGGATTAGTTTAATACTGATGGAAATGACAGATAAAAACATAAATATAATACATGGCTCAACCATATGAGGTAGAATATGACGTATAAAAACATAAATATAATACATGGCTCAAACATTTGAGTTAGAATATGACAGATAAAACATAAATATAATACATGGCTCAAACATTTGAGTTAGAATATGACAGATTAAAAACATAAATATAATACATGGCTCAAACATTTGAGTTAGAATCGTACATCCAGACATCTGACACATAATAATATAGGTTTATATTTTGGGCTTGGAGAGATGTTTAAAAATAATTCGTTAAACACAAATAAAGGGCAATAAAAATGTTAGCTACATAAAAATGTGAAGATTGAAGAAACATTTCTGTAAATTTAAATTCTAGAAAAAAAAATTAATCAATAAAATTTAAAATCACCAAGTGTATCTTAAATTCAATAAAATTATTTGCATTTTTTCCGCATTTACATAAATAATAAAGGTAAAAACTTTTCTTTTCTTCTGTATTGAAAAAAAAAAAGAAAAGGTTTAAAGTTATTTCAAACTGGATACGCGTTACAATCTATGACCAATTTTTTTTTTTTTAATAGTTTGTGGGAGCCATTTTAAGCAATTAAAGTGCACATTAATATATTTTTTTAATGCGTTTAAACTTTCAAGTCATTAAATAATATTTGTTGTATATCTGTTGCATATATTTGTTGTACATATGTTGCATGTCTGTTGTATACTTTTTGTATATTTGTTGGGTATCTGTTTACTTACTAAGCAATGTACCCACTGCCCTCCTATTTTTCCCCTTCCACATCAAATGACGTGATATGATCAATTTGGGGACGTTATTATTTTAATTTTAAGATTCCCTGTTTTTCAGTTTTGTCAAAGGGGATTTTGAAAATCTTGGGGTACCCCGGATGTCTCCAACTGTACCCTTGTGAATATGTCTACCATCTTGTTTATAAAGAGTTCAATGATTGGATTTCAATGCTGCCGTCAAGAATTCTAAATATATATTTTAAAAACTACTCATATTTTAGAAGATGAAATAGATTGTCTACAAGTTTTGGCCGAAATGGTTTTCGAGAAGAATCACTGTCAGTACCGATGCTTAATTATAACAAAATATTGAATGTATAGAAATTTCTTTGGTGTTGTTTTTCCGACTTTTTATAAAACAATTTATTCGTATTATTTTTCCATACATTAATGCTTTTAAACTGTTAATATGTAAAAAAAAATAAAAAAATAAAAAAAAATAAATAAAAAAATTAAAAAAATTGAAGAAATATACAAGAATATATTAAAGATAATTTGAAGGGTTTGTAAATTTTGTATTCGAAAAAAAATGTTTTTTTAAAAACTTGTTTTCAAACTTATATACCAAGATTTCGAATAGATCTCACCATACTATTAAATGGACACTTGAGAATGTTAACGAAATATTAAATATCGAAAAAAAAAAATAATAATAAAATAATAGCATCAACAATTAAAAATAATCAATACACATAATTCGCTATGTGTGTTCGTCCCGTCCGTCCGTTCGTAACGCTACTAATTTTAGAAAGCAGCGCACCAAATTACTGCACCAAAAATAACTCATTTCAAACGTCCGCATAAAATTGTTTTATATGGAAATAAATGAATAACATAAAAATAAATAAAAGGAAAGAAAGTTCTGCATTACATTATTGTCCATTCTGATGTGTATTTTTTTGTCAAAATTATTAGACTTCAGCTGAAATAAATTTATTTTGAAGACTTCCCTCATTTTTGACGGGTGATAAACAAGTAATAACAATAATAAAACGCAAGAAACGAGAGAAATAAAAAAAACAACAACAAACAAACGGTAATGGTTGACTAAAAGTTCATTTCTTCCTGTCTCTAACCAGACCAGAGCAACAAACTGCTCGACGCTACACCTCAACACCACAGACGCGCCAATTTTAATGAATGGCCCCGGGGGGGCGCAGCGTGTAAAGGGAAATAATGAAACTGCAGGGCCCATAAATCTCGCGGGGGAACATCAAAACTATTCAGGCGCGTGTCGGCTCTGTTGACGGCCTTCTCCCCTACTTTGGGGCCCGTGACTAGGTATCAGGTGGACCTACTCCATCAGGTGGACTTATTCCATCAGGTGGACCTGCCCTAGACACAATTTAATTAAAGTTATCGAGTTGGGTAGATGGGGATTATCTACGCCATGGTTGGGAGACAATCTGTTATGTTGACATTGGAAACTATTTTTTGACACGCAGTATCATTTGTGTTAAACCATCAGAACAACCTTATTTCTTCGTAAAGCGTCTAAACCATCCTAACAAATTTACCTCAGCACTAGCTAGATCGGTTAAACCACCCTAACAAATTTACCTCAGCACTAGCTAGATCGGTTAGACACCCTAACAAATTCACCCCAGCACTAGCTAGATCGGTTAAACCACCCTAACAAATTTACCTCAGCACTAGCTAGATCGGTTAAACCACCCTAACAAATTTACCTCAGCACTAGCTAGATCGGTTAAACCGCCCTAACAAACTTACGTCATCACAAAACCGGGTTTCTGTGGTAATAGTGATCGTCAGTTTGTCAACAAAACCGGATATTTTGCGTGCCTCTCAGAGGCGACGCTGGGATTGGTGTCACCCGGGGCGGTAGCTCATGGTGTCACCCCCTCACGACTTAACCCATAGAACTCCTCCGTTTTTTCCAGTGCCAAATAGAGAGAACATACAGAATTTTACATTTTGGTGTCACGCCCCTGATGGTGTCACCCGGGGCTACCCGCCCCCACCGCACCCCCTTGTGACGCCACTGGTGCAACTAATTGGAATAGTCGACTCTTCTGTTATGTTTCTAATCCCATTCTTCCTCTATTTCTAAAGAACCCACTACTAGCACTTTAATCGTTATGGCTCCTAAGAATTTTGTGTTTTTGTGCTTACGTCCCTGAAGTGTTGCTCTTTGGGCAAATAGTGACTGGAGGTTGGTGGAACAGGAAGCAATGGACACAAACGAGTCGTTGTAATCTCAGTTGTTTTACTTGGAATCTTGTTTCAGTCACAGATTGTCCACGGCAGGAGCGAGCACTCTTGTAAAGTGAATCGCTTGCTAAGAAGATAATTTTACTTCCTTGAGATCTTAGAACTCTTCCTGTCTATATCTTTATTCTTATTTGTTACAGACACTCCTATGCAGAAAGTTATTGCGTCTGACGCATATCCATGGTTGATTTTTTGGTCTTGAATTTGTATTTGATTTTTAAATATTGAATGAGTGTTGGTTTTCCTGGTTTCCTGAGGCAACCCAATCCATGTCCGAAATCCGGGCGGGAAGAACGAGACTTTGTATGTGTTTGTTTCTTGCATACGGATTAAGTTTTTTGGTGTTTTTTTTCTATGTACTGTGATATACTGTATTTCCTGCCATAACTTTTGGCCTTTCCAGATGACGTACCCATTTTCAATTCTAGAGGCTATAGGTGTCACTACAAACAAATGCGTCACTAGGGGGTGCGGTGGAGGCGGGCCGCCCCGGGTGATACCATCAAGGGGGGTGACACCAACATGTAAAATTATGTATGTCCCCGTTATTTGGTATTGAAAAGCTCGGAGGAGTTCTATGGTGAGGGGGTGACACCATGAGCTATCGCCCCCTGGTGACACCGACCCTTGTGACGCCTCTGACTACAAACAGTCTGTATATCTATAGGTGGATGTGGCTTATCCAAAATTCTACTGCCGACACTGGACCGTACGTACACCTTGGTCAGTCTCTCGTTGACCCGAGTACATGTGTGGTACAGTCTTCATTAAATACACGCGTGTCAGTGACCGACAGTGAACTCCAACTCTTACAAATAAATAAAGCTGCGTTTAATGATTGTGGTGGTGACGTTTAAATGATTGTGGTGGTGACGTTTAAATGATTGTGGTGGTGACGTTTAAATGATTGTGGTGGTGACGTTTAAATGATTGTGGCGGTGACGTTTAAATGATTGTGGCGGTAACGTTTAAATGATTGTGGCGGTGACGTTTAAATGATTGTGGGTGGTGACATTTAAATGATTGTGGCGGTAACGGATGATTGTGGCGGTAATGTTTACATGATTGTGGCGGTAACGTTTAAATGAGTGTGGCGATAACTTTTACAACAAGCGTTGACATTTGTAACTTTATTAAACATCTATAACTTTAGGAATGTACACAGCCATAACGGGAACATCGGAACATACAGAATGGAGCAGTTTGGTGTCACCCCTTGTGATGATGTCACCCGCGTGGTCCACACCCCTGCACTCCCCGGTGACGCCTCTGGTTTTTTAAATTTTTTATTGAGGAAGTTTGTACAGCCATTAGCCTAGAGGCTAGAGACATTTTTGGTTCTAAGAGCGAATCGAGAGATGGGATGGCGTTATCGGTGACGTCATGAAATCATTCTTGATGATAACTTTTTCAGTGACGTCATGAAATCGTTATTGATGATAACTTGTTCGGTGACGTCATGAAATCATTCTTGATGATAACTTATTCGGTGACGTCATGAAATCATTCTTGATGATAACTTATTTGGTGACGTCATGAAACCATTCTTGATGACTTATTCGGTGACGTCATGATGACTCTGGACTAAGAATGTTATCTATATGCGGCCAACGAAGAAAGATTTAGCGATGGCGGCTCGCTTGAATAACGGAAGTGCAGGAAAAAAAAACCTAGTTAGTGGCATTACGGAAATAAATCACTGCCATTATTACTGGAATTTTATGATTATTTTCGTTTCGACTTTCGGATTCTTATATCGTGAAAAAAAAAATTCTTATGATCGAAAAATCGTAATTTAAAGGTCTTGTCGGAATTTCGGAATAAGGGTTGAAAAAAATCTGTATAATTTGGGAAAAAATCAGAATCATTGGCAGGCCTGCTATAACATAGTTATGAAACAGTTACGAGTCCTCCATTCCTCTCACTGTCAATATCTGGACGAGGCCATTAATTGCCACAAAATAGACGCTACGTGAGGGGCGTGGGGGTGGGCGGGGGAACCATTGTGTCTTCAATTGCGTGTTACTTCACTAGCCTCGTTTAATGTACTCAATCTCATCACGAGAGAGCGCAGCGCGCCCTGGCGATAGGAAGATTAGCTTTAATAACTCAGAGGATCTCAAACTACTTGGATGTTACGTGGATGAGATCAATGGCGTTGCTATTTCATGGTGGATATCTATTAATAGATCACTGGTGTATTCAGCCTCAACAATTTCACAAAGATATTATTCAAATATTCGGGACTTGTCTCTACGATAACTTTAGGCGACATGACAAGTTTATGTGACATGGCAACTTTAGGGAACATGACAACTTTAGGTGACATGACAACTTTAGGGAGCATGACAACTTTAGGTGACATGACAACTTTAGGGAGCATGACAACTTTAGGTGACATGACAACTTTAGGGAACATGACAACTTTATGTGACATGACAACTTTAGGTGACATGGCAACTTTAGGGAGCATGACAACTTTAGGGGACATGACAACTCTAGATGATATGACAACTTTAGGTGACATGACAACTTTAGGGAGCATGACAACTTTAGATGACATGACAACTTTAGGTGACATGACAACTTTAGGTGACATGACAACTTTAGATGACATGACAACTTTAGGTGACATGACAACTTTAGGGAGCATGACAACTTTAGGTGACATGATAACTTTACGTGACATGACAACTTTAGATGACATGACAACTTTAGGTGACATGACAACTTTAGGGAGCATGACAACTTTAGGTGACATGACAACTTTAGGCGACATGACAACTTTAGGGGACATGACAATTTTAGGTGACATGACAACTTTAGGGAGCATGACAACTCTAGATGACATGACAACTTTAGGTGACATGACAACTTTAGGGAGCATGACAACTTTAGGTGACATGACAACTTTAGGCGACATGACAACTCTAGATGACATGACAACTCTAGATGACATGACAACTCTAGATGACATGACAACTTTAGGTGACATGACAACTTTAGGGAGCATGACAACTTTAGGGGACATGACAACTCTAGATGACATGACAACTTTAGGGAGCATGACAACTCTAGATGACATGACAACTTTAGGGGACATGACAACTTTAGGTGACATGACAACTCTAGATGACATGACAACTCTAGGTGACATGACAACTCTAGATGACATGACAACTTTAGGGGACATGACAACTTTAGATGACATGACAACTCTAGATGACATGACAACTCTAGATGACATGACAACTCTTGATGACATGACAACTCTAGGAGACATGACAACTTTAGGTGACATGACAACTTTAGGTGACATGACAACTTTAGGTGACATGACAACTTTAGGGAGCATGACAACTTTAGGCGACATGACAACTTTAGATGACATGACAACTCTAGATGACATGACAACTCTAGATGACATGACAACTTTAGATGACATGACAACTCTAGGAGACATGACAACTTTAGGTGACATGACAACTTTAGGTGACATGACAACTTTATGTGACATGACAACTTTAGGTGACATGACAACTTTAGGGAGCATGACAACTTTATGTGACATGACAACTTTAGGTGACATGACAACTTTAGGGAGCATGACAACTTTAGGTGACATGACAACTTTAGGGAGCATGACAACTTTAGGGAGCATGACAACTTTAGGCGACATGACAACTTTAGATGACATGACAACTCTAGATGACATGACAACTCTAGATGACATGACAACTCTAGGAGACATGACAACTTTAGGTGACATGACAACCTAAGATGACATGACAACTTTAGATGACATGACAACTCTAAATGACATGACAATTTTAAGTTACATGACAACTTTAAGGGGCGTGACAAGAGACACAAATTTACTTACAACTTTATGATTCAAAAAATATTTTCCAAAGGTATTATTGCTTTTTTTTTTTTTATTTTGTGTGGTTGACAATGGAAACGTTTCAAATTTTCTTTCTTGTTTTTGACGCAGTCTTAAGACAAACGAATCCTGCACACCATCGGTGGCTCGTTGTTGTATGGAGATGAAATTGTCTAATTTAAAGTACCACAATGTCAATGTTTTCAACAGTGGCGTCGCTAGGGGGGTGCGGTGGGGGCGGGCCGCCCCGGGTGACACCATCAGGGGGGGTGACACCAGACAGTAAAATTCTATATTTTCCCGTTATTTGGCACTGGAAAACTCGGAGGACCTCAATGGGATAAATCATGACGGTGTGACACCAGGAGCTACCGCCCCGGGTGACACCAGGAGCTACCGCCCCGGGTGACACCAACCCTAGTGACGCCTCTGGTTTTCAATATTGTTATTTTGTAAAACATTAAATAATATTTAAAAAAAAAAAGAAAGAAAACTAGTCACTTTTTGCTTTGATAACAATTTACAAAAAATGTAAATTATATTTAATACTTTATTTTGTCGCCACGCCAGAAGCCCTCCGTGCAAGAACACGGTCGTGTTGTTTTTAGGTTCTGTTATGATGTTAACCCTTGCAATCCCAAAATCGATGCATGACCCGGGGAGGCGGTAGGTAGGTAAGCTCAAGGGGAAATTGAAATACAAGTGATTGTTTGCCAGATGGATGAATTATTGTAAACACAAATAATTAAATGATTTGTTAATGCAATTCTGTTTTTACATACTTTTATTAGCTTTTGGCTTCGGATGCCGTTAATAGTTTTATACCAGCGATAAGTTTTATCTACACATCAATGAACTGAATTTAGTTAGCTCCATTTATCTACACATCAATGAACTGAATTTAGTTAGCTCCATTTATCTACTAATCTATAAACTGAATTTAGTTAGCTCAATTTATCTTATCTTATCTTATCTTATCTGCTACAGACGCTCCTTCTATACAGAAGAGTATTTTGTCCTACGTTTATCTATGGCTTGTGTCTAGTCCTGCGCTCGTAATAGTTTTAAATGATGATCAAGTGTTGACTTTCCTGGTTTCATCAGGCAACCCATTCCACGCCCGAACTCCGGACAGAAGAAAGAAAACGTGTATGTGTTTGTTCTTGCTTACGGAATAAGAAAGGTGTTTTTATCATTATTCCATCAGAGAGTTGCAGTGGCGTAGCTAGGGGGGGCGGTGGGGGCGGTCCGCCCCGGGCGGCACTCATCTAAAGGGCGGCATTTAGGGGAATTTATTTGAAAAATGGAGCCATTATCGACAACCGCCCTTTTTCTTTTGAAGGGTGGAAACCAAGGTGAAAAAAAAATACTCTTAATTTCGAATCTTAATTAACGGATTAACGCAACATCTGTTTGATTACATAGTGGTTGTTAGAACTAACGCAAACCCGATCAAAAATTAAAAATCGCTCAAAAAAAGGAATAGATTTGTTGGAAAATTAAGCGGTATGCGTCACAAATGGTGCTATTATAAGAAAACTGGGCCGAATAATATGTACTATTAATATCTCCACGACAGTTTTTGCGTGGAATTTCGACATGCGCAGAATGATGTTTTAACAAGTACCTACCTACAAGACGTGGTGCTTCAAATATCGTGTATAACTTGCAAGTAGTAATTTACATTACTGTTTCAGTTTTAGAAAATTATTTTAAGGTAACTTACTAAAAATTAAATGTATTTTGTTTTTATTGCATTAAAGTAGCACACATAGTTTGTATTTTTCATTAAAATATTGTTATTTATTTTTAAAAAATGCTACTTCTATCCAATTAAAGCAATGCGTAAATAATTTATTTATTTTTTTTATTTTATGGAAAATTATTAAGATTTAGCGCAAGAACTTGAAAATATTCAAATTTATCCGTTAATAAACATCGCTATAACATAAATAATTTCGAAAAAAGACATATTTAAAAATTTCAAATGTCATGGAAAAAATTGACATCTGAATTAGTAACTAGTAAAACGAGGTCAGATGCTGGAACTTTACTCTGTTCATTGCAATATTTTTCTTTTCTATAGTATCTCAATTTATGGGAACCCGTTTACTTTAAAATAAATAATGCCAACCCATTTCATGGAACAAAGTTATGTGCTAATACAGAGCGCTGTTATAGATTCTAGAAAGTTGGGGATATCAACTGAACGCCGTGCTGGAAGGAGATTAAGTAT
>MUZC01000315.1:145014-162249 GCA_002072015.1 Radix auricularia | reverse complement strand
GTTAGAAATACAGAGGGGGGAGGAATGCCCCCTTGATCTATTAAAATATATTAAATTATAGCATAGATTGGAAAATTCTCTACCCAACATTTTAATTTTGCTAAGAATGTTTTCATCAATTGCTATCAGTGTAGCTAGTTGTGAAAGGAGCTTCTCCAAACTGCAGTTGATAAAAACAAAATTAATTTCGTTCTACAATAAGTGATTTAAGACTACAAAATCTAGCAATATTGTCTAAAGATTGAACAAGACATTACAAATAATTTAAATTTTTATAATATAATACACGATTTTCTATTATGAAAGTTAGGTAAGTAAATGTATAAATATGTTTACATACTAATGTATACAATTTCTTTGTTTATAAAAGAAATCATATATTTATAAATAAAAAATAAAAGGTTATTAATTGTTAATAATTTTCAGTGTAAATTTGGAATATGTTTTTGTCTCATTTGGGGGTAGGGGGCCTGCGACCTCAAAAAATTTATTGTGGCCTTTAACAAAAGCATTTTGTATTTTTTAAAATTTGAAATTATATTTATATCAACTTATTCGGCCTATTTTATTAATGCTCACATACATATGGCATGGAATGGTTAACATGTTCCACACCTTTTACTTTCACAAGGTACTTCTTTTCAATTACAACTATTTATTGATGTTTAGCCTATCTAATTAATTTATAAAAACCACCATGCGATTGACTTAAGTGGCCGTCCTCAAATGACGTCACGTGATTTTGGCTGATAATTCACCCCCTGCCCCCTGGTCACACATCGTCACAAAAACTTAGACACCTTCTTCAATGTGACATCACAAAAATTCCCCACCCCCATAAAAGTCATATTTTCTATTTGAAAATGAGCATATTTCCAATCATTTTTTTTTTGTCATTTAAATATTTTTATTAAGTGGAACTTTTATTTAAATTTGCGCGTTTTGATGTGACTTCAAGTGTGTGACTTCTCTCCCCCCCACATGTGTGACGTCTTTTGTGGACTCCCCTGAAAGGGCGGCAAATTGGAGACCGCCCCGGGCGGCAAAAGCTCTAGCTACGCCACTGTGTAAAATCCATCAAGACAGTGACAGTACTGACAGCAGGTGGCACAGGCTTATCCTAGGCCTAGCTTATAACGCACGAAGTTCTCCATCTAAGCTCATGTGTGCAAGTGATTCAATGTTTTTGTTTATATTGTTCCACTATATCTAATATTATAAAAAAAATATTAAAAAATTAATGCACGTTTATTGTCCCATGTAGTGTTTAGAATCCTTGGCTAAAGGTGAGTACAGACACTACTGCAGGAAACGCACGCGAGCCTAGCGGTGCGTCCAAATACCAGAAGTTTTCCTTTCCACGGTGGGATGTCCGAGATAAGACTTTGCCAAACACAAAACAAGGCCTCACGGGGAGGTAAAACAAAGCCCTGGACTTGGACTCACTGTGCTCCCTCACGCCAGGTCCTCGAAAACAAGCTCAGCCCCAACCTCCCCGTTTACTCAGTTTCCTGATTAGGACGAAATACATCAATGAGATCAACATAACAAACCTAAGCTAATAAATTAAAGATACAATAATCAAAACAATAACAATATATAATATTTTTTGTGACCTTTAAAAGATTAAGGAAAAGCAGGATTCATTCACCTTTTCTTAAAATTCAATCGAAACCTTGTGATTTTCATAAGTTAAGCAAGAATAACAAAATAAAGAGTCTGGTTTTCTAAATATTCTATAAGAGTTCATTGTGCAAATATATTGTAAAGTATGACAGGCAGCCAAGTATTTCAGGTGGGAAGGACAGATATGAACAGGCCTGCTTTAAAAAAAAAAAAAATTTAAAGTTTTATTCTGTTTTAAGATTTTGAAATATTTTTCAGTCTGAAAATATTTTTTTAAAATATTATAAAACAGTTTTAAATGCCTACCATTCCATTGACACAACTCTAGCAGCTAAACACGCACTAATATTATGGTTTTAGCAAATGTATATTGCGTCATTAAAAAAGAGAAATAGGTAATTATACATATTAATAATTACTATTAGGCCTACTAATGTGGGGCTTGTTGACATATACCTGACCGAGTATATTGTTAATTATTAATGTAGAGGGTTGTGGACATAAACCTGACCGAGTATATTGTTAATTATTAATGTAGAGGGTTGTGGATATATACCTGACCGAGTATATTGTTAATTATTAATGTAGAGGGTTGTGGACATATACCTGACCGAGTATATTGTTAATTATTAATGTAGAGGGTTGTGGACATATACCTGACCGAATATATTGTTAATTATTAATGTAGAGGGTTGTGGACATAAACCTGACCGATTATATTGTTAATTACTAATGTAGAGGGTTGTTGACATATACCTGACTGAGCATATTGTTAATTACTAATGTAGAGGGTTGTGAACATAACATATGACAGAGAATGTGTCTAGGTATCCCTAAAAAAATTCCTTACCTGGGAATCTTCAGTAGCTGTTTTTTTTAGCCTAAATAGTGAATTATTATATGTTCAGCTTTTGGAAACTTTGTTGCCAAAAGTGGACAAGTGTTTATTTAGTCTCTGACTCAAATGTTACAAATTATTGTGATTAGTTTTAGTTGAGTTTTATTCCCTACTTCATAGATATGCTTTAAGATTGAAATTTAATATACAAAATAAATGTTATTTTCATCCAGAAATTAACAATATGCAAGAAAGAAAGTGTTTAAATCTATTAATATTTTTTTGTAATCCTTAATTAGCAGAGTGTTAACTGAAATGAGGGGAGAACAATAAGTATTAAAAACGATTTAATGTCATTGTTGCGTCCCCTTCCCCAGTGTTGCCTTCCCTTAACAAAGGATGGGATTTTCTATCAACCCTGTCTTACTGGGATTGAATTTTAAGCATATAGTTTATGATTGAGACACGGCAAAACAGAGGAACACAAACAACCTTTAAATGGCTACACATCTCCATTGACACGAATTAATCTAGGCTTAAATTTACAAAGTTTTTTGAGTTCTCAGATTTAATCATATATTGGATATATCCAATTGCACAAGTTTGATATAGTAAGTGACGCACATATTTCATATAGTCAGCGACGCACAAAACCTATATATACTTAATGACGCACATAGTTCATATATTCAGTGACGCACATATTTTATATATTCAGTGACGTACATATTTGATATAAGCAGTCACGCACATAATATTTGATATATTCAGTTACGTACATATTTGATATAGGCAGTGACGCACATAATATTTGATATATTCAGTTACGCACATATTTGATATAATCAGTGACGCCCATAATTGATATATTTAGTGACGCACGTATTTGATATATTCAGTGACGCACTTATTTGATATATTCAGTGACATACATATTTTATATTATCAGTGACGCACATATTTTATATAATCAGTGACGCACACATTTTATATAATCAGTGACGCGCGTATTTGATATAGCCAGTGACGCACGTATTTGATATAACCAGTGACGCACGTATTTGATATATTCAGTGACGCACATATTTTATATAATCAGTGACGAACATACTTGATACATGCAGTTACGCACGTATTTGATATAGTCAATGACGCATAGCTACCATTTCTTAACCTTAGTGTTAAGAGCCGTGATGTCATCGTGGGGAGAACGAAACTTTACTATCAATTATCAACAAACACATGAAACTTTTCAAAGCAATCAGAGAAGAGATGTTAAAATGTAAACGCTACCTTAAAACTCTACAATACTGATCACAGAGGAGATATTAAGATAAAAATAGCTACAGTGGGAGAGGGTAATGTTTGCTTGACTTTTTAAAGAATTTTGTTATTTAATAATAATTTTTAAAAAACGTTATTTTAGGACAGCAATCAGTAGCAGAGCAGTATTGCAAAAGCAGCCGTGAGAATTCAAAATACATTGTGTTACACTTACACTATGCTGTACGATTCTATTTGTTCAGATGGTCATTTATGTCATGAACATCAATTCACTTGATGAAAAAATGTGTTTTAGACGGAAAAAAAACTATCTATAAAAGTATATGCAATTGTTGATGTAAAATGTAGCTATTAAAGAGATACCATGAGATGAGGAAGTTTGGTTGGAATGTATGACCATAAGGTCAATAGGTCATCCATGAAACAAGAAGCCATAACACAGAAGCGTCACTACGGGGTGCGGGGGATGCGGACCCCACAGGGTGACACCATCGCAAGGGTTAACACCAAAAATGAAATTATGTATGTTCCTGTTATTTGGCACTGGCAGACTCCGATGAGGTCTAATGGATAAGTCGTGAGGAAGGGAGGAGGGGGCACCATGGGTGACACCGACCGTAGTGACACCTCTGCCGTTACGGTTCTGCGGCAATCAATAGGGATTTTTTAAAAATAAATTTATTATCATTTTTTTAAAGAAATAACAACAAAAAATTATCGTCGAATTTTCATTATTGTCATTCTGCTTGTGATTGTCGTAAAAGCAAATTAATAAAATATTTCGCACTTGACGCAGATACATCGGGAATTTTATCATATTTATATTAATCTTTGCGCCAGTGCCAATGGCATAATGAAATGTCTCCTGGATAATTATTAATTGTAATGTCTACAATAGTAATTAGCTTTCTTCCTTTGACCCAACAACAACTGTGCCGAATTCTTGGGTTGTGCAATCTTATTATATTGTTCTTCCTATAGAATCCATGGTAGCGTATCAGTATCAATTCAAGAAGTACTTTCCTGTCTAAAGTCAATAATAAATTTTGTAATGGGCTTCATGCCTTCTCAACTCTCACTTTTTAGTCTTTGGTTGTGTTGTACTATACAATACTAAAGTATAGTGGAAGAACGAAATCAATGGAGACTTTCGTTATTTAATCGTGTTCTATTCTAGTGGCAACATATCTCAGTTTGAATCGCTTCTTTCAGTCAGCTGCTCTAGGATTGTTGTCTGCATCAACAAGATCTCATTCTTGGGCCGATTCAATGACTCGTATGATATGAACTGTTGCTGACAAGATCTTATGCTTGGGCCGACTCAAAGACTCGAATGATATAAACATGCAAGTAATTCGATTAAGTTTTTTTCTGATTGGCTCAGGGAGTCTTTAGGATTTTGAGGAACCAATCGCCATCGATGACCGCACAGAAAATTGCCTTTCATTATATAATAATCTAAATAATATCAAAATGCTGCGTTTATCTTATCATCTTATCATCTTATCCACACATAAAATGCAGCCGATCTTTCTTTTTCTTACTCTTGTTTTTTTTTTTAAAGTTTAACTGATCATATTGGTGTGTGAAGAGCTTTAAATAAATATGAGAATAAGACTAGAAGTCACTTCTTTAGCGTTATAAAAATATGTGCATATTTTTTTAATCTTTAACAAAAAATGTATGTTTCAGATTTCATGGCAACCAATCCTATTATAAAAATTATTTTATTGACAGACCAATATTGAGAGACGATACAAAATTCATCCGGCTCTTTGTTTAGATTCAACTAAAACACAATACAAGATTTGTGTATAGACACTTGATTTAGTAAGAAGGGAGCAGAACTGTGTGGAGTGTGGAAAGTTGAGGTAATTCCCTAGTCTGGTCAGAAGTTGCTAGCAGTGCATGAAGTTAGGAAAGTTAAAGTCATGGCTGAAATACATCAGAAGTTGATTGCTATGTTTGGTGTAAGGAAAAGTAAGGCTATTGCTTATTCATATTAGAAGTATGTTAGCAATGTATGTTAGGAATGGTTTGGTAATGGCTGAGTTTATAAAGAGTTAATAGCACTGTGTGAAGTACGGTTAGAAGAGTTGTTTTGGAGTATAGAAAAAAAGCCAAAGGGCCTTGGACAATAGTTGAGCTGAAGAAAATAGAACTTTTGCGGTTGAAATAGGAAATAGTATTATAGTATTTAATAATAGGGGTTGTATTTTGCGCAACGATGCACACCAAACAATGACGTCATTTTAAATATTTTTACAGCGCTAATCACCACACGATTTTTCAACTAACTGCTGTAGACTGTTGTACATCGTTCCTCAGCGTTCCACATCCAGTGAGTGAGTGACCTGGGCTTTTATATTATTTATACTTTGCGTACATTTCAGAAAGTTTAATATTTTGTATTGATCAAAAAAGGACAAGTTAGTTGGGCTTTTGAAAAAGGTTGGCGCCGTAGGCGCCCTAAAAAAAGTGGGCGCCGCAGGCGCCACGGCGCCCCGGCACAATCTAGTAAATAGTATAGTAGTCCAAGTCACTCACTGGATGTGGAACGCTGAGGAACGATGTACAACAGTCTATAGCAGTGTAAAAATCGTGTGGTGATTAGCGCTGTAAAAATATTTAATATGACGTCATTGTTTGGTGTGCATCGGTGCGCAAAATGATTTATAAATAAAATAGAACGCCAATTATTTTGTATACATTTCATGAAGTTTAATATTTCGTATTCATGAAACAAGGATAAGTTAATTGGGCTTTTGACAAAAAAAAAAAAACCTAGTTTTTTATAATCACCTCATGTTTTATCTCATACCTGGTTTCCCATTTACTCAGCTGATCTGCAATTCTTGCAGCGAGAGGATCTTACGCCAGAAGACACGAGAGCGAAGGAAGTCAATTGGTCTCGGATACTTTGACGCTTTCACACAAACAGCCGAACTTGTCATTAGGAGCCCTGTGTGACGTCATCCCTCACACAAACAGCCGAACTTGTCATTAGGAGCCCTGTGTGAAACATCCCGCACACAAACAGCCGAACTTGTCATTAGGAGCCCTGTGTGATGACATCCCACACACAAACAGCCGAACTTGTCATTGGGAGCCCTGTGTGATGACATCCCACACACAAACAACCGAACTTGTCATTTGGAGCCCTGTGTGACGTCATCCCACACACAAACAGCTGAACCCTGTCAGTACAGCCCTGGAGATTTGTGAGATCAATTACCTCTGTTTGTGGGTTTAAAATGTATGATCTTTTCTTATTTTTAAAATTAACCTATTATTGAATCGACGTAAGCTTGTTAAAGGCACCCCCTATTCTTTGACTCTACATTTTTAAAAATTTAAAGTCTAAGAGGTACGTAACATGCTTATAGCTGCAGAAAAATTGCTATAAATGATTCAAAAGTGTATTAATTTAGAATTCAAAGTAAAAAATTTATTATTTTTAACTTTCTGTTTACTAAGTTTACAGTTAGTCTTCTAGAATCCAGAACAGGAGTCACCGATTTATTTTTTCATGGTGGTGCCGAACGGCAGATAAAATGAAGAGCGCGGGCAGCAAAACCATTCTAGACAGACATCTAAGTGTATTTTTTGCATATCGTGTTAATCGTGGGTCAGTGTAGGGCATATAACAAACAAAGAACAACAACAGAAAGGAAAAATAAGAAAAGTAGAAAAAAAGAAGAAGGATAGCTATATCAGACAGTTGGAAGGCCAGGTGAAATGGCGTCCGACCTGGCCCGCGGGCCGTAGTTTGGTGATCCCTGCTATAAAACAATACCTTAAAGACCACAGGTCCGGACGCTAATCTTCGCAGATAGCAACAACAAAAAAAGCCTGCTAAAATTGTTTTGTGATAAACGGATCTCAAAAATAAAGTAGTACGATTCCACGCGTCTTTGTCAATAAATTTATCTTGAAAAATTTGAAAAACAACTAGACTATTTGAAATCTTCTATTTGTACAACAATTTTATTTTCTTAGTAAGAGGTAGTGAAAGATCTTACGAGGTGCTTGAAGTAAAACATTTTGTTTTCACTGAAGCTGTCCCAAACTTTCTATTATTTTACCCTGATTAAATGCTTTGTCACTGAGCTCCAAAACTTCTACAATCATGGCAAAGACACTTAAATCCAGCCCAAATATCCTCCTCAAAATCAAATTATCATCACTGTCATATATCATATTACTGAAATGAGATAACCTAGTACCCCCTTATTTATCTCAAAGGTTCTGAGGCCGTTTCTTCAAGATCGTGTTAAAAACATTTGTGTTCCGATCGTATGCCCTGTGGTAATATTCTAGTACCAAGCCCAAATGTCACGTCGGCCAGCCCAAAACTTCTGTCACCTAGAGCAAAGATCATGTTACTAGGCCAAAGGGTCATCTCGCCCAGCCCAAAGGTCATGTCAGCCAGCTCAAACGATATAACATAGAGCCTAAAAATCATTTCACCATCATCTAATATTCTGATTAACAGCACAACGATTTCAGATTTTGTCACCAAACCTGAAGATCATGGCACCAAAGATTTTGTCACCTAGTCCTAAAGTCATGGCACCAAAGATTTTGTCACCTGGTCCTAAAGTCATGGCCCCAAAGATTTTGTCACCTAGTCCTAAAGTAATGTCCCCCAAAATTTTGTCCCCAAGCTCAAAGGTCATGGCCCCAAAGATTTTGTCACCTAGTCCTAAGGTCATGACCCCAAAGATTTTGTCACCTAGTCCTAAGGTCATGGCCCCAAAGATTTTGTCACCTAGTCCTAAGGTCATGGTCCCAAAGATTTTGTCACCTAGTCCTAAGGTAATGTCCCCCAAAATTTTGTCACCAAGCTCAAAGGTCATGACTCCGAAGATTTTGTCACCTAGCCAAAAGGTCATGACTCCCAAGATTTTGTCACCAAGCTCAAAGGTCCAGCAACAAAGCACGAAAATTATGTATCCTTCGACAAATATTATGACATCCAGCCCAAAGTTTCTAACACCTAGCGCAAAGATACATCCACCCAATCCAAAAATATTGTCACCCAGCCCAAAACCTTTTCCTAAAATCATAACACCCAGCAAAAATAGCATTTACCATCGCCAAAATAGTATGGCTCCTATTCCAAACTTGAATCCTTACCCAAAGATCCTATCACCCAGTCCAAAGGTTCTAAAACAAACCCCAAAGATCCTATCACCCAGTCCAAAGGTTCTGAAACCAACCCTAAAGATCCTGTCACCTAGTCCAAATGTTCTAAAACCAACCCCAAAGATCCTATCACCTAGTCCAAAGGTTCTGCCACCAAGCCCAAAGATACTGTACCCTAGTCACAAGATTGTGTAAGTGACCCAACAGGTCCTGCTACGAAACCCATAAAACTTTGTATTATAGTAAAAAATAAAATCTCCAACACATATCGGAAATGCTGCCAGTTGGACCATATAATTATTATAATCAGCCTTTATTTTAGACTTACATTTTAATTTAAATAAAGTTACAAACACCATTTTATTATCGTATAGTTTCAGTGAACAAAACTGTTATCATCAGCACACATCTTTTAATGTCTCATAATCTACATATGATCTTAAAAAATATTGGGTCTCAACATCTGAATAACATCCCACCTCATACAATTTTCGTTCTCATTAACCCATAGTAAACAGAAAAAAGTGCGTGCGAACCATGAGTTTGAAATGCGATTGAGAACATGAATTAATAAATTATATATCTAAAGAATTTACATTTACTTTTAGTGGAAAATATTTTGTTGCCTTCAATCGTGTTTATCACCTGTATGAATCAATCGATTAAAATGAATGAGACCAAACTTGGGTGTTTACTTATTTAATTTCTATTTTTTAAAAACAACAAATACATAGTGGCTTACTTGTTTTCGAATCTGAATAAATCTGCACGGAAATGGCTTGGGACATGTAACAGGTTAGAACGTCAGTCACTCACTTGAGAAGGATCGTGTAGTTTTTTAATGCTAAAATAATATGTTTTGGTCTGTGAAGAAGTTTTAACGCATTGTTGCAAGAGGGTATCCTAATATATACATCATATCAGCTATAAATATACTTAACACACACACACATATATATATATATATATGTGCGTGTGTGTGTGTGTGTGTGTGTGTGTGTTTGTGTGTGTGTGTTTTTTTAATCCTTTGGTTAAACTGACTTACTAACCGATACTGTTAGTCAGAAGCAACACAAACAAAATGATCGGAAACTCTGCCACCGTATGATTTCTCATCTGGAGTTCACTACACCGTGATGGATTGGATGAGTTGGATAACTTGTTCCATCGGATCGCCTCCTTAACTTAACCAACCCTTATCGTTGGAATGGTTCGTGCTAGAAATCAGTAGAGGCCAGCATTCACCATCCGTTTAGCTACACGAAGATTGAATAATTGTTTGGGTGTCTTTTATTGTAGATTTCTTCCTAAGCTTCGGCACCTTGCCTGTTGTACAATTTCAATAAATAAAATCGAAGAAGTTTGTTTTACCTGACAGCGTGTCTTGATCTAATGTTGGATAATTTCAAATAGAACTTTGTCATGCCCTGGTCATTTCGCCGCCTTGCCGTTTGCGATTCCTTCAGTGTGAACGGAGTCTGGAAAAACTCATATGTGCGTTGCCCCCTACCCCGTCAGTCATTTTATCGTCCGGCTTTCATCGGTCTATTATGCCCTTCTTATTCACCAGAGCGAAGAGTGTATCATTCATCTCTGCACACATTTCACCTCAATTGCCTGTTGGCCCTTGACGCCGTCACGGCGTTTGGATTCTTTGAATAACTTGCATGCCAAGCATTTCATCGATTAGAGACACCGTACCTCTCTACCACCTGTGAAGACCTCACATGTACCTTTCAACTATCTGTAAGATATTCACATAAACCTCTCTACCACCTGTGAAGACCTCACATGTACCTTTCAACTATCTGTAAGATATTCACATAAACCTCTCTACCACCTGTGAAGACCTCACATGTACCTTTCAACTATCTGTAAGATATTCACATATACCTCTAAATGTATTGTTCGTCATTCGAGTCAAGTCGTTTTCTATCTCTTGCCTTCTTCCCGAGCTTTTTCAATCTGAGTTTCACAAATCTTTCAGACTATTTTCTCAGTAATTTCTATATCATCGGAATCATGTGCCTCGGTGCCATGCTTATGGTCACACCTTGACTCAGATGGCCTTACAGCTTTGTGGTCCTGGCCGGGCTCTGTTAATTTCAGGTGGCCTATTCGTTCTTCACTATTTACACCATACCTCTTGCTTAGGTCGAAACTTTTCCTTTGGTCTTCCGTTCTGGTGGTTTTCAGTCTTTGGCACTGCCCGCCAAGGTCCCATTGGTTTTCGAGTGTGGTAAACTTTCTAAACTCTGTACTCGTATTCTGAGCCACGTTGAATACAACCATTCTCCGAACTATAACTTAAATATTTTCTGTCAACTTGAAACTTATTGAAGCCTGGGTGGATGGGACAAACAGGAAGTAAGGGAATAATCATTAATTGCTCACTTTGCCCCTAGAGCTTGCAACCTACGATACGCAATTCTCTCATTCTCTTTGTCTAGTAAAGCTCTTAAATGGCACACCACAGGTTTCTACATTCCCATTGTTAACTGTCAGAACCTCTTACTGTTATAAACAGAAACGTTGGATTTAATAACGATTTTTAAAATTAATTATTATTTTATTTCATTTTATTTTTTGTTGAGATTCATATATTCTTATCTTTTTTTTTCTATACTAATTTATACTTTATAAGGATTTATCTAAACTGCAAATATTCATTTTATTATTATTTTTTTAAAGTCTACGTTATCATTATTTTCATTATTACTATTATTATTAATGTTGCTATTTTTAGGTTTAGAATTCTCTCTTATGTTGAGTTTCTTTGCGCCCTGCAATATAACAAATTATTTATACCAACTCCCCCCCCCCCTATTTCTTTTTAGCGCATTTTCGAGATGTCGAAATCGCTATTGCACCCGTTTTGTCCGTCCGTCCGTCATCACCCTTGATCACAGCATCCATAAGTCCTAGGCCCATGGTGTATATATGTTTTTTTGTATGCCCTGACCTGCCATTTGTGCATCAACACTCAGTTACTCGATCCGTTTAAAAACCCCGTTAAAACTACCAAAAAATATTTCGAATCGAGAGGTAACACTAGCGCAGGGAACGGCCGCCATTGCCGGAAGTCGAATGCATAATTCTTCAAACATTGAAGAGTGGTGCGAAAGGGTGCAAAAGAATTAGTTGTTTTTTTTAGTTGACGTCATTAGAATATGTGTAAAAGTTTAGAGAGTTTTACGTCATCATTTGTGGTGACTTGTAGTTGGATTAAAGAGAAAATAATTATTTTTTTTAAATGTAAAGAAATGACTTTTAAATAAAAAAAAAATGTCAGGTATATTCATTACACAAGAAAATTCATAAAATATGTCTAAAATCTAAACACAATTACTGATAACTACATAATTCTGATATCTAACATAAGTACTGATACATAATACGAAAATGCGCTAACACGTCCTGAATTCCAATAGGTACCAGGCTTAACATGATTTTTTCTTTGTCAATTGGCCTTGTGGTGTGGATATATATTGTTGCGTTGACTTACTTAAATGGCGCTTTATGTTCTGTTTTATAAATCAATTACTTTCCTAACCTGTGTGTACAGTGGGATTAGATCCAGTTGTGAAATCGTGGTTAGTTATGTGTTTAAAAGCAAAAGGGGGTGGGAATTGGCAAGTCTGTGGGACTCATTCATTTTAAGGAAACAAGATATAATGTGTATCTGTAATCAGTGATCAGGCATCAAATGTAATCGTTCAAGACGTTGAAATCACCTTTTTTTGTTTTAAGATCTATTTATTACAAAGTATTTTTTTCCCTGAGTTACAATTACATGCTCGTAAATTGTTCCTGCCCTTTGGATTTTTTAAATACTCATATTAATGGATTTCAATAAAATGAAAATAAGAATGTTTCACTTTTTTAAACATTTAAATTAGGGCTGTTAACGATGAATTGAATTTAAATTTAATCGTTAACTTTTGAAAGCCAAAAATTAAAATTTAAGATGTCATAAGTAACACCTATTTAACGTTTTTGTTGAAAATCTAAATAACACTGAGGCGTCTCCTTTATTTGTCATCTTTTGAACAGCAACGCAAAAAGACAATTGTGTTGACATTAGTTGATTAAGTGATGAGTTGGTCTAATTGACAATATAACAAGCCCAGTTAAACAATAATTCTCATGGTACTTAGGTAACTGGTATGCACAAAACGGTTTTGGCAAGAAATGACATTATCGGATATCGGTGTTCATTAAGTTTCCACCATTGTAGAGGGTTAATGGATTCAGAAACTTTCATCTCAATGTTGTAACGCAGTATTTCACCAGAAGTGCTGCCGTCATTTTCTGTCTCTGAGTCAGACTCTACTGCTGCCATTAGCTTAATATGCTTTTCAGTTGGTTGGATATGTAGGCAAAGTGTTAGAACTATGGTAGGAAAACTGTATCAACATTTTGAACATTCACGCCAGTCAATAGTTTAAAACCAAAATGTTCGTGTAACAGTAAGGAATTTTTAAAAATTACTGATCGACCGCTATTTTAAAATTATTTTTTTTTAAAAACTGTTTGATTTCCAATAATTTTTTTTTAGTGATGGTTCGATTAATTAAAAATAATGTAATCGTAGAAATTTTTAAACGATCAATCTAATAAGGAGTCTCAGAATTCACTGGCCGGACAAAATCAGCAACCAGGTACTGTGGAAGCGGACAAAACAGAAGCCCATTGAGGAAAAGATTCTTCAAAAACGTTAAATGTGCATCGGTCATACACTGAGAAAATTTGCTTCTAATACAACGAGGCAAGCCCTGAAATGGAACCCACAGGGTAAACGGAAAAGAGGTCGTCCAAGGAACACTTGGCGCCGAGAATTGGAGGCAGAAATCAAGAGAATTGGGCATGACTGGAAGATCCTGGAGAAACTGGCCCAGGATAGAGATGCCTGGAGGTCTCTTGTAGGTGGCCTATGAGAGACTGGCCCAGGATAGAGATGCCTGGAGTTCTCTTGTAGGTGGCCTATGTCCTAGGAGGAAATGCAGACGCCGACGAAGATCGGTGAATGTCCCTCATGGACGAGAAGGCTCAACAATCGAGAAATTAATCCTAATTTCCGCAGCCCTAATTTAAATATATACTTAGTGGAAGTCTGCAGTAATTTAATATCGTAATAAGGGTTTACCGGATTCAAAATTTAAAAATCCGAGTGAAGCCGGTTTCTGACAGATTGATAAAGTGAATCCGGCCAGAACCGCAGTCGGAATTGTAAAAATGGCCGGATTACGGATTTACCGCAACTAACATCCGGTACATCGTAACTAATGCCGTTTTCATTCTGCTTTTAAACTTCGTTCGATGCTTTACGTTTTATTAATGATCATGATTTGAATAATGCTGTTCGCTATAGCCCTTCGTAAAGCATTGATAATTCTAATTACTGTTGCATCGGGGGAAGAAGTTTTTCTAAGTTGAAATATATTAAAGAACTATTTGAGAAAAACTATGACGCAAGAACTCCTGAACAGTCTGGTAATGATATCGATAGAACGATAAGTCAATTTTTGTTGAAGGTTTTATTTTAAATTTCAGTTATTATTTCATTTAGATATAAATACTGGTCGATTTTAATATATTGTGTAATTTTTAAGGGTGTACCGGATTCATTGTTTTAAAATCTGGCGGTAGACGGATTTTCAAATAACAAAACAAAATATACCGTACTTCATCACGTAACTGAGTCGACTGAGACTGAGACTGTTCTTTACTCTAGTTCATAACTATAGACATGACCATGATGACATATATTCGTATTAAATCATTAAAATGTAAACAAAAAAATACATTAAGTTCCATGCGTTCAAGATGAAACATAATATATAAGGACATAATGCCAATTTGTGATTTTAATTTTTAGTTTTCAGTTTCAGTTTTAAGTTTTCCATTGTTTTCGGTTGGTAAATTGGCAGCTCAGCCACAACTCATAACAACAGTGAGAATTTATAGTTATTGCGCGAATTGTTCACTGAATGGTAGCAACTGCCGTTGTTCACACACTTTAGTATCGCGCGGTGTGCATTAATTAATACATCCTACGTATGCACGATCAATGTTCTTTCCAAGGATCGTTGGTCCGTGTTCAAAATAAAAAATGTTGAGTGCAAAGTGCTCTTTTTTAAAAAACAAATTTACTGCGCGGAAACTCTAAACTGCTGCGCGAAGTTGGTCAGATATCTGTTCAGCTTCGCGGCTGCGCAGATATCTGACCGACACCGGGAACATTGTGCATCGCGATGTGCCATTTTGACTCATACGGGCCATACATAAATATCGTCACGCACCTAGTGGGGATGAAGGTC
Organism: Radix auricularia; assembly: GCA_002072015.1. Taxonomy (NCBI): domain Eukaryota; kingdom Metazoa; phylum Mollusca; class Gastropoda; family Lymnaeidae; genus Radix; species Radix auricularia. The sequence continues at coordinate 147,033 of MUZC01000315.1, read as the reverse complement.
ACACATTTGTGATGATTTTTTTTTTTTTTTTTTTTTTTGGGGGGGGGGGGTTGTTGTTGTTCTCAACAACTGTGACGTCACATCAAAGCATACAACTTTAAATAAAAGTTCCACTTAAATCTTTGATTGCTTACAATTTATTTAATGACGTTTTAAATGGCTTCTCGCGTGTTAAGATATTAGGGTGCAGCTAAACATACTTAAATGACATTAAAGTGAATTTATTTTTCAAATAAGTACTGCGGCTTTAATTGGGGGGGGGGGGGCGCGAAACTTTATGAAATCATATTTAAGGGGAGACTAACTTTTTGTGACGTCGTGTGACGAGGGGTTGGGGAAATCGGCCAACATCCCGTGACGTGATTTATAGATGACCCCGACCCCATACAAGTTCTAGCATGCGGGTCGTATTCTAAACAAAGGTTGTGTTCACAGTAAAATGTTTCGCGTCCGAACAGGACGTATACCGAGTTTGGACGTATACCAAAGCAGACATATACCGAAGTACCACTGTATTCTCAAACTCATTAACTAAGTAATACACCATTAATATTCAAAGTGAGTGGGGTTTTCTTCCAATTCCGCAAAAATGTGACTGAAGTCTGAAGCCGGATTTGTAAAAATGGCAGTATTCAGGATTTACTGGAGCCGTAGCCAATATCCGGTACACCCCTAGTAATTTCATTCTTTCCATATTTATTTATTATTTTTCTATTACATCTAGGGCCTCTAATCACCTAAGGCATTAAGTTGACCATCGTTTTGTTTGTTTGTTTGTTGTTGTTGTTGGTTTTTTTTTTTGTTTTTTTTTTTGTTTGTTTTTTTTAATTGCCTTTTGGGGCCGTCTTGAAGGTATTTCACGCTATTTTTTACCGTTAACTCCCCACCCCCTGTCACAAATCTTGGGGGACACCTCCTANCAAAGTACTACACACTTTCGAACAAAAAATGTTGTCTTTATTAACAAAATAATTAAAATTTAATATTATTATAATATGAAACATCGTAACGTCACACATGGCCAGCCCCCCTCCCCTGTCAAAAATTGTCACACTTTCTTACACTCCCTACCCCTCAGGAGCGTGACGTACTTTATGGACGGGGCGGACGGCCACTTCATGACTTAATTGATTGGTTGATAGTTGATACTCAAGTTGTGTTGGTTGCGATCAATAGTTTATCGAATTTGCGCCACCCTTATTTTTTTATTTTTTTTATTTATTTATATTTTGACCAGTTTTGTGGACTAACTACACAAAAATTGAAAACTTAAATATAATTAATTTCAATATTATATTACATTAATATTATATTTTACTATTATATTAATTTTTAAAAATCAACGAGAGAAATGTTTATTCATTTTCTAACAGGCCTACACGCAAAAGCAAAATCATTAATGTCTGGTGATTTCCCTTTGATTACGTCATCAAAATTGCCGCACACTTGTTGATGATGTGTAGAGAACACATCAACTGATGACGAAAAGTGGGTATGTTTATCCTCACAATTTAGTGTCAACATCAGTGGTCAGTTACTCTACACTATTTTTATAAAAACTATTTGCATTCATATCCTATTAAAGAAGGTGAGATTTAGAAAATTAATACGCTAATTTTAAACAGTCTGAATCATTTATGGATCAACACTTAACAAAAGAGTAAAACAAAAATGGAGAATGTTGAAAAGTTGAAGTGGGTCAATTTGTCCCACATAAAAAACGCACTATAAATATATATAATAGCCCAGTGGTGTGGGTTTGTAACGTAACGCTACAGAAGCGATGTACGACAGTCTACAGCAGTTAGTTTAGTTGAAAAATCGTGTTTTGATGAGCGCTGTAAAAATATTTAATAGGATGACGTCATTGTTTGGTGTGCATCGGTGCGCAAAATACAACCCCTATTATTATTAAATACTTTGCGTACATTTCATAAAGTTTAATAATTCGTATTTATCAAAAAAGGACAAGTTAGTTGGTCTTTAAAAAAAAGGTTGGCGCCGTAGGCGCCCAAAAAA
>MUZC01000315.1:130804-143389 GCA_002072015.1 Radix auricularia | reverse complement strand
CCCCCCCCCCCCTCAATAGTAATAGTATTAGTAATAGAGTGGAAATGAGGTAGAAGGATGAATGGAATGGTTTCCTTGTACAAGTCTGCACACGTCACATTTTATTATTCCACACGAAACGAATTATTTTAGGCCTAAATTCTTGTGATTGTGAGCGAATCAGTTGCTTGAGGATTTTCATTTACGGCTTTAGGCTTTGGCTTTACGGTATACTAAATTTTAATGCATCGGCATCACTTACACAAGTATACTATAGACTATAGTATAGCAAAAATCGGCTGATATATTTATAATCTGTAGACCAATATTAAATCTATTTAAATAATTTATTTAAATAAATTTAGATTTTAGAATTAATACACACACAAATAATGTCGCATTATAATATATATGCGTATACAATATAAAGAAGAGTTTGTTAAGATTTAATTCTTTCCAGGTGTTTACTGCAAAGAGTGACTAAAACTAGTCGTAGCAGAAGTTGCGTATGTCGTAGCACTAGTTTCCTGACTAGCGCTACGACATGTCGTAACGCTAGCAACATCCGACCGGGTCGTCTGCTGTTACGACAATCTTGTCGTAACGCTAGCAACATCCCGCCGGATCGTCTGCTGTTACGACATGTCGTAGCACTAGTTTCCTGACTAGCGCTACGACATGTCGTAACGCTTGCAACATCCGACCGGGTCGTCTGCTGCTACGAAAAAATTGTCGTAGCGCTAGCCACATCCTTTAGTTAACTAAGTAGTAGATTATTTGGCTGGGCTGAAGTGAAGAATCTCGACCATGACGTCACGAAGCTACCGGTTGCTGGAAACGAGAGTTCTATAAATTCTAAAAGGATTTTTAAAAATTGAATGTTTTAGGGTTTGGGTTAGGTATACGGTGTAGCTTTAGAATTTTCGGACCATTGAAGTTTTTAGGGTTTGGGTTAGGTATAGCTATAGAATTTTAATTTTAAAGCTTTTTAAAGGACATGCTATAACAACAAAGATGGCCGCCGGTAATGCCCGTGACGTCATGGTCGAGATTCTACATGTTTACCTTTGGCTGAATCCGATTATTTGTTCCCAAATGGGTTTTATAGCAATTAATTCTACGTTCTCTTCCTTTGTTTTTTAGGTTTAGATTTAGAATTTTTATTTGTTAATTTAGGGTAAGGGTTAGATTTAGTTTTAGAATTTTAATAGTTGAATTTTCCAATTTCTTTGGTACGCGGCATAACAACAAAGATGGCGGCCATGTAACGTGGGAACGTCAACTCCGATTTTTTCCGATTATTTAAGTTCATTCAGAGTCTTTAATTTGTGGTTTTTTAAAATAATTTTCATATAGATAGACATAAGTTACCTTTACCTAGGCTGTAAGTTAGTCCACAGACAACTAAAATCATAATTAATTTGTTATGAGTACTTGACTTTAAATAAATAACAAGACACAAAAATGAGGTGTGACTAAAACAATAAATTAAGTTAAATAATCATTTATAATGTTACTAATGTAATAATGGAAAAATATATTATAAATAATTATGAAAGGTAAACTTTTCAGCAATGCTTTCATCAGGATAAAGAAATAATACTGTAAAAATGATATGACCCGCGACATGGCATATGCTGCAGACTTGCTCAGCATATATAATGCCAATAGTGCAAAGAATGATTTGGGGGGAAGGGGGGTTGGTGAGAGATCGGACGCAAACAGCAGCAAGAAGTAGTTTTAAAAAATGAGTAAACATGGACACATGCACAGCGGTTGTTGTTACCTGCACCCCACCGTTTACTACCATCTCTTGCGAACCATAAATTGTGATTTGCTGACCCTGGCGAGGGTTAGTCATGTTTGCAAAAAAATGGGGAAAAGAACAGGCAGAAAACAACATTTAATTTTAATTGTTCCCTCCAGGGCTTGAACCCAGGACTATCTGTTTGCAAGGCGGACATGATAACTACTACACTGTGAATCATATGTTATTCTGCGAAGGAACAACGCAAGAAGCATTGTTGCCACCAAACAACCCCCCCCCCCCTTTTTCTTTTCTTTTCATCTCACTTAACTTGCCCACATTCTGCATTCTCATTTGTACATACTCGTTTAAGTGAATTATATATATAGAAGATGTGAATTTATAACTATGGACTATTAAGTAAATTATTGGTAAATCATCGTTTAACAAAATATACCATAAATGGTGTTTTCTGGCCTCCATGAAGGCCGGCAAAAATAGTTCCTGGTACTCTAAAATCAGTGGCGGCTGTATAGCGAAGTTAATAGTGTGCTTGCTCACAACTTGAGGTCATGTGATCTAGCCCACACTTAGCCACAATGAAGATAATGATGAATGACTATTGCTAAAAAGTCCAGCGCTGACTTGGAGAGGAGATGGGTACCGCCAAGTCAGAGAAAGTTCTGATTGATACATTAGAACCCCCTACTACCACAAGGTCATGGGACAGACAAAAAAATGCAGTAGATTTTTAATTTTAGGAACATTCGGATAAACTTTTTTCAAATGGAAGTTGAATTTTCCACAGGCTTTTGGATTTGTTTCAAAGTTTAGGGCACAAGATCCTTGATTATTAACTGATAGGTGTGAATTTCCTTACCTGTAAAAATTAGTAAACCCAAATGATATATAAAAAAATTTATGATTATAATGTTACAGCACCGGAGACCATCAGCAAAAAGATCAAGGCTTGTAACTCTCTGGTTAGTGTCATTAAATGTCATTTCAGTACACAACAAATAGAACCAGATTAAGTAATAATAACCCATCTTCCTAAATCCTGAATTTATTCTATCGAATCCAAATCTTTCTGTAATTGTTCTTATCATTATTAAGGTTATTTTTATAGAATGATTTTAGACTTAACCCTTTTCTGGGCATAGCGACCAAAACTGTCATATCTCCTGAACGGCCGAAAACGGTCGGTACTACCATCAGTTGAAATCTCGCTTCTTTTTATAAATCGCGAGACTTCCAGCACAGGATTTCCAATTTTTCTGTTGTGGATAGATTCAGCTACATTTTCACACGTGTTCTCTTTGATGTGTTCGTTTTTTCAATTTTTTCTTGAGAGTGTTCAAAGTGGATGGTTTTGATTCTCGAAATGTTGAAGGGGGTTTTATAGGCTTAAATTTAGCAGAAATTGATTTGAGAAAAATTTACTTTGAGCTGGAGGAAGAGATTGATGGTGACATCAGTGTTAGTATCATGTAAACATTGGATCTTTCAGTTTGACTGGATATTTGTGCTTGTAAATAGTGTCAATAGTGCTTGTTTGGATTTCTTAAAAACGTTATAGGAACTTTTTTAGGAAAGAGATGAATTAATAAAAAAACAAGACGTGGCAAAAATAAAAAGGTAAATAATCAAAAGAGAATTATTTTTGTTTATTTTTCATTTTATTTCATTTAAATATTTGCAGTTATAGTTATACCTAAAATATTGAGTTTTTACTGATCTTCCCCTAAATGTCTCTAAAATTGTAAAAAAAAAAAAAAAAAAAAAAAATCTTACCTGATATGAGGATGTAAGTGGAACAAATTCTGCCCAGTAAAGGGTAATAGAGAGTAGATATAATTTCATGATTTTGAGCTTTAAAAAACTTCTCTCTAAACTTGTTGGCACATCCATCCACGCTTGGGAAAAAACGACCAACTAACTTATTCTACATACATTATCATAAAATATAGCTTTAAATAAAAATTTGTGTTTTGGAAAGGGAGGGAGGATGGTTAGATGTACTTCTTGTTAATGAAAAAATAATATGTAATATTATATTTTACAATGCTCTTATAAAGCTTAAGAGACATCTGCAAATATTAAGACATTTTTTCTTGCACTTATGAAATTCAGGTGAATTTTTTTTTTTTTTTTAATGAACTTTTAATTATAAAAAGAACATACAGTAATAAGTGAAAGTTGAGATTTCAACACACAAAAATTAATTTTTTTATTTGAATAATTTTAAAATGAATGTTTTATTCTTCATTTAACTTTATTTGAAAAATTCCAGTGAGTCTAAAGTTCATGATAATTACTGATGTAAATTTATTAGGGTTTTACAAACTCTGAAACTTATGAAGTGGGGATAGTATGTGGACAGGCTGGTTTGGAAAATAACTTCTGCTTATGCAGTACTTTATGGTTATACAAATTTTTTTTTTTAAATCTAGGAAGGGAATGAATGTAATGTATACCTTTGTCTTTGTTGAATTTTAGTTAATCAAACTGATTAATTATATTTTATTTAATACTTCTTTTATATTATTTGTAAGGTCTTCTTTTATTCTCATACTTATGTTGATATTTTTTAAAATATCATTTTAACCTTTGGATATCAATGTTTTGATATTTCCTTAATTATCTCAAAGTATATATTTAATTAATCTTTAACTTCAGTTTATTTTCATTGTTTCTTTACAGTGTAGTGGCTGTAGATTAAAGTCATACCCAGTGACTACATATTCCCTGGCTGTAACCTGGAAGTGTGCTGGAAGAAGTGACAGCTGTAATTGTTACACCCCAGACGGGCCCCGGCATACTCACTGTGTGCCAAGATATCAGCCATGTCATCTGGGCATCCTAGTAAGCCCTTTGGAAGGCATGGGGTGACTTGCTCACAGACCATCACAGAAGAGCCATACGGCCCAGAAACATCCAGCCTGGCCACTAACTTCGACGCAGCTGAGAGTATAAAGTCTTATCATCTGCCCGGGGAGCTGGGGGATGGAAACCCTGTGGGGAAGTCTTTTTCGAAATCTGGCTATGACTATACACATGGAGAATTAGGTTCTTTGTTGGTCAGTGAGGTTTGTATTTGTCAATGTCAGAAATTAACCATGTTTTTGTTTTTCAATTAATTTTATGCCTGTGGTAGTGATTTGGATACCATTTAAGGAAAATTTGAATAAAGGCTTCATTTAATCTCCCCCCCCCCTCCTAAAAAACAAACAAAAAATTTTTTTTTAAAGTTCCCACATTTATTGATCACAAATGTTCAAAATATCATCACTGGTGGGTTATCATATTCTTTAAGAATAGAAGCCATATTTAATAAAATTTTGGCTTTAGAAAATTATATTAAAACTCTTTCCATGCCAGGGGGGTTTCAGGGGGTTTTACACGTTCGTGCCAGACCATTTTTTTAGTTTTATAATTTTTTTAGGGTCACTTTAATTATTGTAAAATTTTAAATAAATGTCTAAAGCTACATTAGTGTATCTTATATCAAAAGAAAGGAAATTGAATATAGAATTCAATATGTATATTGTATATATAGAAGCAAATAAAATGTTATCAAACAACAAATTATTTTCATTATAATATTTTGTGATTAATTTTTGTGTGTTAAATTTTCTTCGTTAAAAATCTGAACTTACCAAACTAAAAGAAAGTCTGCTTACCTACAATCCTTTTCTCCTTTATTTATCTTATTATAAATTTAATTTATGAAATAAATACTTTTTAAATTTTGAAAATATCCCATGCCCATGTAGTTTTAAAGTTATGACAATTTTAATTTTGATGATGTCCATGGCAGAAAACTTTTTTCTATTATTTCCTTATATAGAAACCGAACAGTCACCACTACTCTTTTTCCATATATTGCCGTATCATAAGGATGAAAATCTTAAATAAATCCCAAAACTAATGTTTTATTATTGTTTTTAAATTTTTCTGCATCAATAATTCACAATTAAATTTAATAAGATAGCAATAAATACTATAATTATTATAAATAACTATGTTTGTTGAGTTTGCGTGGCCATATCTTTGTTTACAAAATAAATCGAAACAATTTGCTAATTTTAACACTACTGAATGTAAACACATGCTATTTCTAAATAGAAAGGAAGTAGAAAAGAGTTACCTCTCATTTGTAAACTTTAAAAGTCTAATGGGACACACTGAACAACGAAATAAACTCAAAAACTCAATTCACCTATATATCTGCAATTGGCACAAATGTGACCAGGCAAGATCGCAGATATATCGGCGATTGGCAGGGAAAGTGTTAAGCAACTAGTAATAAAAAATTATTTTAAAAACAATCATAGAAAGTAAAGTATTCATAAATTAAATAAATATCCTTAATTAGTAAAGAAAATATTTACTTCTCAAAGTAAACAAGAATAAATAAAGCAAAATTCTGGAATTGTTGTTCCAGATTTTTTATATTCTTCCATTAAATAAGATGGTTATTTATCTGTATGTTTTTACCCTAAACCATAATCACTGAAATGACCTTCTGATTTTATTATTGAAAAGATGTAGGAAAGAAAAATTTCATTATTTCTTTTTTTTTTTTAGGATGATAAATTACCACCTGAACTTGATGAGGACCTGGATGGAGTGGACACCTCTTTGTTAAATGTTCCCAGTAAATGTGCTCAACAAGCAGAAGAGTTTGTAAAGAAGGTAAGCTATGAGTTTTGCTTTGGATCGAATGTGTTTTAGCTAAGTGGTTGAGTGGTAGCGCGCTCGACTGGCGTACCGATGGTCACGAGTTCGAATCCACGCGAAGGCGAGGATTTGTTCCCGGGGCCTGAGGAGTCTCCGAGTCACCCTGCTCTGAATGGGTACCTAACTAGACAATAGTTAGGTGGCTGGGTAATGCGGGGAACCCTTATAGCCGTGGCCTGTGACCGCTGCATCACATGCCAACAGATCATCTCTCATGGTCTGTGGACGCCATTATCTTCTGCATAGAAGGAGCATCTGTATAGATAAGATAAGATTAGGGACATGCATATTTTTACTTTTTTTTTTTTAATCAGGTAGCTGCATTCAAAACAAGCTCTCAGTGAACTGTTAAGAGTTAAATTTTATGTATATAAAGTGAATTAGATTTTGTCCTTCCTTGTCTAATATTGTTAGGGATTGTGCAATGTATTATTATTATATTCTCAGTAAGTTTATGCTACTGCTTGGGGCCTACCTTGTGATTGTTAGTGCAGCTTAACGTCAAGTTAAATGGGTTTAGATTTTAATAATGACACATTTTTCTGTCAAAGGGTTTCAATTCCAAAAAAAAAAAATCTGTCTACAGATGTTTTCCATTATTAACATTAGCTAAGAAATAAAAATAAAGGAAGATTTACAGATATAATGTATACTAATATATATATATATTTTAAATGATGAAATTATAAAGAATATCTTTTGATTTTGTATGATTGAACCACCATGTTGCAGGTGTGGGCCGCAGGCTGGAATGTAGCCCACCACCATACCTTGCCAGACTGGCTCAAGGACAATGATTTTTTACTCAGAGGCCATCGTGTTCCAACAAACTCATTCATAGCATGTTTCAAATCCATATTTAGAATTCACACTGAAACTGGAAATATATGGACGCATTTGCTAGGTAAGGATATCCAAGAATAGATTTAAAAACAAAAGTTTTCTCTGCATGTTTCCCTTTGTAGAACTGATCTTTAAAAATCTTTGGGAATAAAATAAAATTGAAAAGAAATGCAGAGTCTTTCAACAACAGAAACGTATAGTTGTGTAGAGCTCCTATCACCATCAGTCAGAAAGATAGTTCTGTGTAGACCTCCCATCACCATCAACCAGAAAGATAGTCCTGTGTAGAGCTCCTATCACCATCAGTCAGAAAGATAGTCCTGTGTAGACCTCCCATCACCATCAACCAGAAAGATAGTCCTGTGTAGACCTCCCATCACCATCAACCAGAAAGATAGTCCTGTGTATAGCTCCCATCACCATCAACCAGAAAGATAGTCCTGTGTAGATCTCCCATCACCATCAACCAGAAAGATAGTCCTGTGTATAGCTCCCATCACCATCAACCAGAAAGATAGTCTTGTGTAGACCTCCCATCACCATCAACCAGAAAGATAGTCCTGTGTAGATCTCCCATCACCATCAGTCAGAAAGATAGTCCTGTGTATAGGTCCCATCACCATCAACCAGAAAGATAGTCTTGTGTATAGCTCCCATCACCATCAGTCAGAAAGATAGTCCTGTGTATAGCTCCCATCACCATCAGTCAGAAAGATAGTCCTGTGTATAGCTCCCATCACCATTAGTCAGTAAGATAGTCCTGTGTATAGCTCCCATCACCATCAGTCAGAAAGATAGTCTTGTGTAGAACTCCATCACCATCAACCAGAAAGATAGTCTTGTGTAGAACTCCCATCACCATCAACCAGAAAGATAGTCTTGTGTAGAACTCCCATCACCATCAGTTGTGTGGTTTAAACTAGTCATCTTGAGCTGCCACAATTCTTGCAAATCTCATGATCTTTATTATCCCCATTTCGATTTTTTTCCACAAAGGTATTTGCCTTGCAGCAAAAAAATTTTTATGCAGTACATGCCAGTTAATCAATGTAATGAACTATAAACTAAAAATGTAGTACATGCCAGCTAATAATGTAATAAAGTACACACCAAAATAGCATAACAGTATATTTAAAAACTAAATTATGTTGAAATGTAAGGTTTGTCACATTTAATAGTACAGTGGGACCCACTTGTCTTGACCTTACTTATTTTTATGTCAACGCTTTTCAAGTGGAACCGCCAAATTCTCTCTTTTTCTAAGCATTTTCTCATTGATAATATCTCGAGTACAAAAGAGGGCTAAATTTGCAACTTAGCATCAATCATCTCGATTATCAATTGTTGTTGAGTCAGTTTGTTTTTGCGGACTCGTTAATCGTTAGAAGAAAAGCCCGTTTTACTGTCCGGTCCGTATTTTCCCTTAAATCTTTAAGAACCAAAAGGGGAAGGCATTAGATTTCCACCTCATGAGGTCTGCTGGTGACGTCACAGCCCGCTTGCATTCAGCTCTCAGCGCTGTGTAACTTCTGGTACTATGCTTCGCTTAATATGCGAAAACTTTTTTAAATTAAAAATCATTCATTAGCAAACTCCACTAGCAGTGATGACGTGTATTTTTATATTATTTATAGATCGGAATATTATTATTAAGAAAATGCTTTGTTGTCACGGTCGTTGGCTCTGGTATTCTGCCGTAACGTAACAAAAAAAATAGCTTATAAGCTAATATACAGACTAAATAAAGTTAAGGTTATCCGGTCCTGATTAACCAGATGAACAGTTGGTGCACATATGCCTTTTGTTGTTAGCAAACATATATGTAAATTTTTATAGCATGGTGATCACTTCAATAAACAAATAACGGCAACGCTGTTGTGAAAAAAAAAACCTCCAAAAACATGTGCATATACATTCTCATTTATTAAATATTAACGCACATCAATATGTACAAAAAGAAATTTCAAGCACATGTTAATATTTTGCAGGAATATTGGTTGTTGTTTATCTCGATCCTGGGTTATCTCAATGCTTTTCTGCAAACCCCTTTGCTGTCGATATAAGAGGGTCTGACTGTATGTTTACTTCAAAAGTTTCAAAACATTTTTGCAAGCCAGGCATTCCGAGAATTTTGAACCTAGAAACCCTTGTAGGTTTAAATTCCTCTGGGGAGGGACAACTAATTTATTTAAGAAAATAAATCATTGTTTCACTGGAAATTATATATTAAAACTATTGTTTTATTTTGGTTGTTGAAGACATAATTTGACCAAGTTACCATAATAAACACCTAGTGGAACAACATAAGGGAACCTTACCCAAAAAATAAGGCAGTTATCCAGAGAGCTGAAAAGGAACTTGGATAAGTTTAAATGAAAACTTCATGGAACTCCCTATGGCATACACACTTTCTCTAAATGTGTGACATTGTTAATGAATTCAAAGGGGAATGGTGGACAGCTGACACGACACTATGGTAACAGTATTAGCAATCATATAATATCAGGCTTGCTGACTTAAAGAGCATGCAATCCTTAATGATAATTAGCACTGACAATTGAGTCTTGTGAGATGGGCTGACCCTAGACCTGCACATCTCCATTTGACATAGTCTAAGAGGAAAGTGTCACAAGAGACATGTGGATGAAAGGAATGCGATGGTGTGACAGGGTCGAATGAAGGCCAATGTCGAGGCCGATAGTGTGTGTGATCACTGAGAGAGAACACGGAGACATGGATTGGGACAGAGTTAGAAGTTGAGAGAGAGAGATTAAAACTATTTGAATTCTAGAGATTACTGTCGTACATTGTGACATACTTGTAGATAGATATTAAATGTTTTGTTATTAAAGAGTTTAATTCCTGACTTCAATGGATGCACTGAATTATTGTGTGAGAGAGGAGACTGTTCGACAAGCCCACTAAAGAACGCAAAATAGGTCAATCACGAGAAAGTGCGAAACGGGGCCTCGGCCTGTGACATTAATATGGTTACAGAAGCGGTCCCCATGTTACAGAAAGTATCACAATAGCATGGCTTTGAGGTAAACCCTAGTTATTTTTAAAATACTTAACTTCATTATTTTCTTTCGCAGGCATGATAGCTTTCCTTGGCATTGCTGCCTACTTCTTAACCAGACCTTCCATTGAGATCCAGTGGCAAGAAAAGGCAGTTTTTTCAGCTTTCTTCATGGGGGCCATTTTGTGTTTGGGCTTCTCTTGGGTGTTCCACACAGTCTATTGTCACAGTGAACGAGTGGGCAGATTTTTTAACAAGTAAGTCATTTTGGCTCATTTGGAAAAGGTAACAATGTGATTGATTTATGGATTATCAACAATTTAAGACTGCATCTGAAATAAAGTTTATTGCTGCTGTGTTCTATCACCATTTGAAATAAAGTTTATTGCTGCTGTGTTCTATCACCATTTGAAATAAAGTTTATTGCTGCTGTGTTCTATCACCATCTGAAATAAAGTTTATTGTTGCTGTGTTCTATCACCATCTGAAATAAAGTTTATTGTTGCTGTGTTCTATCACCATCTGATATTAAGTTTATTGCCGTGTTCTATCACCATCTGAAATAAAGTTTATTGTTGCTGTGTTCTATCACCATCTGAAATAAAGTTTTTTGTTGCTGTGTTCTATCACCATCTGATATTAAGTTTATTGCTGTGTTCTATCACCATCTGAAAAAAAGTTCATTGCTGCCGTGTCCTATCCCCATCTGAAAGAAAGTTTATTGTTGCTGTGTTCTATCACCATCTGATATTAAGTTTATTGCTGTGTTCTATCACCATCTGAAAAAAAGTTCATTGCTGCCGTGTCCTATCCCCATCTGAAAGAAAGTTTATTGCTGCCGTGTTCTATCACCATCAGCTGTTCCATTTGATCCCTAATGTATGTTATGGTAGACCTATTAACATTTTTGCCTTAAATGTGTGATTAACAAAACTAATACCTCTTGGATCAACTATTTGTTTGAGAAAAATAATAATAACTAAATCATTTTGCTGTCCTTTAATCCTGAATTTTCTGTTTCTTTCAGACTTGATTATTGTGGTATAGCACTGCTGACCATAGGTTCCTTTGTCCCTTGGCTGTATTATAGTTTCTATTGTCGCCTGGAGCCCAAAGTAACTTACTTAGCTCTAATCTTTTTCCTGGGGACTATTTGCATTGTGGTCTCCATGTGGGACAAGTTTGCTCAGCCACAGTACAGACCACTAAGGGCAGGTGAGAGTCTTGTTTAATCTGTTCAGTAGGGTTCAAGTTCAGATTGTCATATGTTATCTACATGTTATCTACTTGTTATCTGCAGTAGGAATTAATGCTGAGCTGATAATATGCACTATACACAGTTTATTGATTATTATTATGATTTTATCATATAATGGGATGACCCGTTAATCCTAATTCTGCATGACTTGATAAATATTTTATTTTTACACCTCTAGCACTTGTGATTTTTTAGCTTTAAAATTGGACCACCTACCAATCTTTACCCTTTATTGGAGAGGATTTTTTATTTCCTATCTCTATATGGGCAAGAATTTTTTTATTTTTGTGACACTTATGATTCTTGTTAGTAAAAAAATTCAATCTATGTGAGTGTTAAATAAGCATATTAAATTGAAATAAATAGAAAGTAAAAAATTCAGGTCATAATATTACCTGAGTCATCTAAGTTTATCCATGAATAAGCATATGTTTAAAAGTTTTATGTTAGCTAATTTTCAGTGATAATTATTATTATTATAAAAAGACTAGTATCAACTATCAGAAAATAGTGACCTCATTTGTCCTAGTAGGGGAGATAAGAAGTAAACTGATACTAATGTAAGTCAGCAAGAAACAAATTACAAATGGATTTCTTTCACATTAATGACTGTTGAATTATATCCAAAGAATATCTCACTCTCACTGGATGACTCCATCATATCCACTGTCACTCAACGACTCCATCACATCCACTGTCACTGGACGACTCCATCACATCCACTGTCACTCAACGACTCCATCATATCTACTGTCACTCAACAACTCCATCATATCCACTGTCACTGGACGACTCCATCACATCCACTGTCACTGGACGACTCCATCATATCCACTGTCACTCAACGACTCCATCATATCCACTGTCACTCAACGACTCCATCACATCCACTGTCACTGGACGACTCCATCACATCCACTGTCACTGGACGACTCCATCACATCCACTGTCACTCAACGACTCCATCACATCCACTGTCACTCAACGACTCCATCA
>MUZC01000315.1:94079-111590 GCA_002072015.1 Radix auricularia | reverse complement strand
TTTTTTTTTGTTGTTTTCCCTTGACCTGTTGCGGTCGAGAGACGGGTGGAGGATTCCCGAGGTTGTCTGCCCCTTTTGTGTAGTGAGTTTGTTTGTGAGCGGCGGCGAGTTCAAGCCACACAGACCGTGTGACCGGTCCTTGACCTGTGTGTTTTCATCTGGTCAAAAATATGAGGTTTTCTTGTTCCGTCTCTTTAGAGAAGGTTCTAGCCCTGTCTTGTTGTTGTTGACTTGTCCTGTTCTCGAATAGTATTCGAGAAACTACTAGAGTTGTCTTGAGCTCGACGCGCGGTGGACTATAAAAAGACCGCCCGTATAACGTTGAGGGGGATAAGACATACGGAGACAGCCGAGAGACAGTATCGCGGAGACTGTGCGTGACCCCTGCGTGGTATCGTTAGTGTAAGTTGAGATTTTTCCTTTTCAAGGCCTTGCTGGTAATTGTAGTTATCTTTTAAAACTCTTGAAGTGTAATATTTTTACATGCCATTTTTGTAAAAGGGTTTAGTCAACCTCTCAATTCTGTATTGAGTAGATGTTTGTGTTTTTTTGTTGCTTGTAACTTAATGTGATTCCTTTAAAAGTACTATTTGATTTATATTTTATTAAACATTCAGTTAATATTTTACTTTCCGATTTCTTGTGTTATTCATTGTAAGTCTGTGGTTAAATTCAGACTTAAGATAGTGACACAACGGCTTTTTCTATTGTCACGTTCCCCTAGACAAGCCAATACAAATTAGAATAGATGTAATTCAATTCGTAATACGTGACACATCCAAGATCTATCTAATTTTGAGATCTCTAGGACCACCAGAAGCGGTTTAAATTTGAAATTTTGCAGGTAGGAAGAAAGCAGATACAGAACAACATCAGCCATTAAATATAAAGCAACATCAAACACCAGATACAGAACAACTTCAGCACCGACATGGGGAAAATCAACAAAAACATTTTGAACAACTACAGCCACAACAACTTTCACAGACACCAATCCCGTATAACGTGCGGAATAGCAGCAACATCTGCTACGATGACGGTAGTGAAAATTAAAAAACCTAAAAGTTGTCCAAGTCCAAATATCAAACGCTCGTTCTCAACCAAAGTTGAATGTACGCATGGCAGTTAAACGCCATCTTGATGTGGCAACAGGTGCGATGACACACCTGGACATCAAACATTCATTACGTCACCAAGTTTAACGTGGTCATTTTTAATGATAAACAGTTTTCATGACTCAATCACAACTGTCGCTATAAAAGTGCCTTGATTGAAATGGCTGATTTTATGTGTCAGCGTAATCAGCAAAGATATAGAATAGTTCATTTTAAAAGTTACCTTTAAAAACAAGTATTTTCAATAATAAAACTCATGCAAGCTATCACATGGTTCTCTCCAACAAGTTATCACATGGTTCTCTCCAACAAGTTATCACAAGGTTCTCTCCAACAAGTTATCACATGGTTCTCTCGCACACGTTATCACAAGGTTCTCTCCAACAAGTTATCACATGGTTCTCTCCAACAAGTTATCACATGGTTCTCTCGCACAAGTTATCACATGGTTCTCTCCCACAAGTTATCACATGGTTCTCTCGCACAAGTTATCACATGGTTCTCTCCCACAAGTTATCACATGGTTCTCTCCCACAAGTTATCACATGGTTCTCTCGCACAAGTTATCACATGGTTCTCTCCAACAAGTTATCACATGGTTCTCTCCAACAAGTTATCACATGGTTCTCTCCAACAAGTTATCACATGGTTCTCTCGCACAAGTTATCACATGGTTCTCTCCAACAAGTTATCACATGGTTCTCTCCAACAAGTTATAACATGGTTCTCTCGCACAAGTTATCACATGGTTCTCTCGCACAAGTTATCACATGGTTCTCTCCAACAAGTTATCACATGGTTCTCTCCAACAAGTTATCACATGGTTCTCTCCAACAAGTTATCACATGGTTCTCTCAAACAAGTTATAACATGGTTCTCTCCAACAAGTTATCACATGGTTCTCTCGCACAAGTTATCACATGGTTCTCTCCAACAAGTTATAACATGGTTCTCTCCAACAAGTTATCAAATGGTTCTCTCCAACAATGATCGAATCGCTCCACAGTTAAACACGAAGAAGAAAACGCAGGACTTGTGAGCCGTGATCCAGATTTTAAACGCTCCACTCCCTGGATTCTTGCAAATATTCCAAGGTTTATACTTTTTTAGGAATCCTTTTTTAAAATTAAAATTTAGACACTATAAACCTTTATTACTTCATTATTATTTTTAATAATTTTTCTTTTAATTTCAAAACCAAGTCAAATTCAAAGATTTATTTATGTAAGAAAAATATTGATCTTCTATAATCCTCATTGGGTCTTTAATTTGCTGCACATTTTTTAATTGGAATTTAAGTATTTTTGATCAAATATTTTTTAAAATTAATTCATAGGTTCAGTACCACTACCACCAAAAAACAATCTGTCCATTAGTTAATACTTAACTGATGTTGCACATATCCTTCTTACAGTTAAAGACACCGTTTTGATCGCTTTAATACCTGACTTCGTTTATCTGTGGGGCAATGTGCTGGTCACACAGTCCCCTTGTAGATTACTTACAACTTACATCATTGCATCTCAAAGTGGTGGTCCGCGGACCAGTGCCGGTCCGTGCACCATCCGCCACCGGTCCGCAGAAGTTATAATTAAAGGACAGAAAAATATAATTGTTATCCTCCATTTGTAGCTATTAGCAATACCACTATAGAATTTAATAGAATATATAAATTTTCGGCAATTAGCACATAAAATTAAACAAATAAAATAAATTACATTTTGCCACTACGTCAGTACAGTGAAAATAGTGCTCCGGTCCCTGATGCATTTGAAAAAATTGCTGCCGGTCCGCCATTCTAAAAGTCTGAGAAGCACTGTTTTATGTAACCAATATAATATTTTAAACATTAATTAAGTCTGAAATCTTGAAATTTTACAACGGTAGCCATGGCAACTGCATATTTTAATAATCTTTTTAAAAAAAATATTTTTTCAAGCATAGGACAAAAATAGCGATTCCCTAATTGTACGATGTTCAGATATCATGATATTATGCGTTCCCGGACAAACGAATTAAAGACGTATCATATATTTCCAGTATTTTTCTAAAGTATATAGTTTAAACAAGAGAGACGAATGGAGAAAAACATTAAGCTAAGTAAACTGAGTCTCTTTTCTAAATTGCCTCCAGCAATATTTGATTCTTGATATAAAATAATGTCTGGAGAATTCGCACAAATCAAGAACTATACCATATGTACAAAGACCCACCCATAGTCACATGTATCAAAAAAGGAAGACTACGCTGGGCAGGACATGTTGAAAGGATGCCAGAATATAGAGCAGCAAAAATCATTTACAGGCAAAAACCAGGAGGCAGACGACTCACTGGTCGCCCAAGACTGAGATGGATCGATGATGTGGAAATGGACCTACACCAGCTGGGGGTTCGAGCATGGAGAAAGAAAGCCATCAATCGATCTGAATGGAAGGATGTGGTGGAGCAGGCCAGGGCCCTACATGGGCTGTAGCGCTACAGATGATGATGATGATGATTATTTGATACTTTAAAAAATGTGTTATGTTATCGCTCAACGCAGACCTCCAAAAAGAATTAGTGCGCTTGAGATGAGATGTTTTCGAAAGGTATTAAACATCTCCTACACGGCGCACATCACGAACAAAGTGGTCCGCGACAAAATAAGTGCTGTCATTGGCCCTTACGAGGACCTTCTCACCTCAATTAAAAAGAGGAAACTACGATGGTACGGACACGTGTCAAGATCTGGAGGTCTCTCAAAGACGATATTGCAAGGCACAGTCAAGGGAAGAAGGAAAAGAGGCAGACCAAGGAAGAGTTGGGAGGACAACATCAAAGAGTGGACCGGCCTTTCATTTAGCGATTCCCAGAAGGCAGCTCAGAACCGTGACACTTGGCATGAGTTAGTGCGCAGCTCAAAATGGTGCCCCAACGACCCAGCGTCGGGTTAAGGGATAGTTCAAGTTCAAGTTATGTTATACCCAAATTACATATGGAAAAGAAAAGACCAGTGTATATGCTTATAAAGAGAAGAAACATGAATGCTGAGCATCAAGCAAATAAATTCTGACTCTTCTTCACAATTAGATGATGGAAACACAAATGAAACCAAACCTTCGTTAGCGAAACGAATTCGAAACGAATTTGTTCTAGCCTCAATTGAAAATATCACTCTCCTTATATTCAATTCAGTTTTGTAAGTGTGGATGATGCTGGTATCCCAGCAACTCAATGTGTTATTTGCCAAGACGTTCCATCGAATGATGCAATGAAGCCATTAAACCGCCAGAGACATGTAACTACAAGACATAACGACATGTGCTAAACCTCAAAAAAGTTATTTGAAATAAAGCGTTCTGATTGAATTCTGTTTTTAAAAAAACACACAAAAAAGTATCTTTTATTCTTCTTACATAAATATTTGTGCATTACGAGAATTAGAATAGACAGCACTGATAATTTCCATTGCTTAAAAAAACACAATCGGTGAGGTCCTCATTGTAGAGTGCATAGTAGATGTGTGCTTGGTAATGTTATGGGTAAAACTGCGTCAAAGAAATTAGACTGGGTTCCACTCTGAAATGACACAATGTCATTTGATTATATGTTGTGTTTATGACATGAATGTTTTAAATTGATTGAGTTGAGAGTTATGTATTATAACTAATTTTATTCAAAGCGCTGAGGGCCCAGTTGCTTGCCGGGGTACTGGGAAATATAAAATACCAAATTCTTATTACTGTTTTCAATGTGCGATATCAATATAAGGATGAAATAAGGGAAGAGTACTTTTTTTTAACGTAATAAACTAGTTCGGCTTGACCAGTTTCTACAAGTAGGGCAGTGGCGGCGTTAGGTAAGCGCGGGGCCTAGTGCCAGCAATGACCCCGCGGGGCCAGAGTACTAGTAAAGATCGCTAAGCACCAGTATGCTATGGTATTTAAAAATATGAAATATCTTTATTATTGTGTAATTTTAATACCGCGTGTCACCTTTTTATTAAATTATTACAAGTTCATTATTTTCTCTGGTCTATAAACAACGGTTTATAAAGGGGATTGGCTGAATGGTACAGCCAGCCTGGCATCCTTCCGTCTCGCGAGACGATGGTGCATCACCGTTGGGTTGGGTTGCATTTTCTCGAGTGGCTGTGCAGTCCTATCCTTGAATGACAGTCTTTGCCACAGTTTTTACACACGAGTTCTGTGCTTCCAAATGTTTTGGCCTTTCTCCTAGCTCTTCTGTCTGCAGCCTCCTCCATTCTTCGCTCCTCGGCTACTATGACGCCTTCTTTGACAACTGTGCGCCACGTAGATCGGTCTTCTGCCTTACACTCCCAGTCACTTGTATGTATTTTGGCTGCTTTCATGTCCCTTTGACAGACATCTTTAAATCGCAAGCGTGGGCGACCTGTTTTCCTCTTTCCTGAAGCAAGTTCACCATATAGGAGGTCCTTCGGGATGCGGCCGGGGCTCATTCTTTTGACATGTCCTAGCCACCTCAGGCGTCTTTCACTAAGAATTGAGAACATGCTTTGGGTATTGGCACGCGTTAGTACCTCACTATTAGGCACTTTTTCTTGCCATTTAATACCAAGGATGCGGCGCAAGCATCTCAAATGGAAGCTGTTAAGCTTACGCTCTTGTGATGTATAAGTGGTCCATGTCTCGCTCCCATATAGTAGTGTACTGATGACACAGGCTCGATAGACGCACAGTTTGGTTTTCTCCGTTAGCTTGGTGTTTTGCCAGACCCGCTTATTTAGTTTAGCCATTGTTGCGGCTGCCTTGCCAATTCTGCTGTTTATTTCTTCTTCAATGGACAGTGTATTGGAGACCTTGGATCCCAAGTAGGTGAAGCTGTCCACAACCTCCAAGTTTTCATTATCGATATTTATGGTAGGAGGAGGTCGAGTGTCTTGGGCCATGATGTTTGTCTTTTTCAAGCTGATTTGCAGACCAAATTCTTTGCAGGCATTGGAGAAGCTTGACACGAGTTGTTGCAAACCAGATTCTGTATGTGCTGTTAGTGCCGCATCATCCGCAAATAGTAGCTCTCGAATTAGGACATCCGTCGTTTTGGTCTTGGCTCGGAGGCGGGCAGTGTTGAAAAGTCCTCCATCAGCTCTGGTATGTAACCAGATTCCCTCACTGCTATCCTTGAATGCGTATCGAAGAAGTACAGAGAAGAATATTGCGAAGAGTGTTGGTGCGAGTACACAACCTTGTTTAACTCCGCTGCTGACAGGGAAGGCCTCTGACTTAGCTCCATCGAACTGTACTGTGCCAAGCATATTTTCATGGAACTGTCTGATGATGGCAAGTAGGTGAGGGGGACATCCAATTTTTGCCAGTATTTGGAATAGCCCGTTGCGACTGACTAAGTCGAAGGCTTTTGTAAGGTCCACAAATGCAATGTATAGTGGCATCTGCTGCTCTCTGCATTTTTCCTGGAGCTGTCGTATGGAGAACACCATGTCTATGGTAGACCGACCGGACCGGAAACCACACTGAGATTCTGGATAGACGCGGGATGCTAGGCTTTGTAAACGTTTTAGTATAACGCGGGCAAAGGTCTTTCCTACAATACTAAGGAGTGAAATGCCGCGATAATTATTGCAATCACTCCTATCACCTTTGTTTTTATATAGTGTCACTATATTTGCATCCTTTAGGTCTTGGGGGATGTAGCCCTGTTCCCAGCAGAGGGACAGAATCTCGTGCAATGGTTGGAGTAAAGCTGTCTTGCCACTCTTTAGAACCTCTGGTGGTATTCCATCATTCCCAGGCGCTTTTCCACAAGCTAGACTGTCAATTGCTTTGCTCAGCTCTTCCTGTGTGGGCACGACATCAAGTTCTTCCATGAGTGGCATATCTGGGATGTCATCTAGAGCGGTGCTGGAGACTGTGGTAACTGTTGAATACAATTCCAGATAATGCTCAACCCACCGTTTTAGCTGTGCTGCCTGGTCTTGAATAATTTCTCCATTTTTGGACTTTAGGGGAGCAGCTTTTGACGTCAAGGGGCCCGTTGCCTTTTTGATGTTTTCGTACATGACTTTTGCATTGCCCATGTCTGCAGCTGATTGTATACTGGAACAGAGCTTAAGCCAGTAGGTATTGACACATTTACGTGCAACCTTTTGGGCAAGTGACTTAGCTGTTTTTAAAGCATGCAAATTGTCAGGTGTAGGCTTTTCCTTGTAAGCCATAAGAGCTTTCCTTTTTGCTTCAGTGACGGGTTTCATCTCGTCCCAATGTTCATCAAACCAGTCCGTGTTTTTGTGAGATTTTTTGCCAAAGGCTTGTATTGCGGATGTATAGATTGTGTCTCTCAGTTGCGTCCATTTGGAGTCAATGGTGACGCATGGGGACATCTTTGAGAGACTTTCCTTCACCTTGTCTTTGAACAGCTGCGCTATCGCAGGGTCTTTCATGCAGGAGGTATTGATGCGTGGACTTCCCTTTTTCTTTGTGTGGTACGAGTTTTTCCTCATTATTCGTACTTTGCTGGCGACAAGGGAATGATCCGTGTCACAGTCGGCACTGTGATAGCTGCGAGTGAGTAGGACGCTAGCTAGTTGTGCACGCCTGGTGATAATGAGGTCCAGCTGGTGCCATTGGTGGGATCGAGGGTGTCTCCAAGATACTTGATGTATATCCTTGCACTTGAAGAAAGTGTTGGTCACACACAAGCCTCGTGAGCAGCACAATTCCAGAAGCCTTTGTCCATTTTCATTTAACTTTCCTCTTCCAAATAGTCCAAGGCAGGTGGGCCAGGCTTCGTGGTCGCTCCCCACTCTAGCATTGAAATCTCCTAGGAGATAGATTGCCTCGTCTTTGTGGATGCCGGCTATTGCCTGGTCTAACGCTCCATAGAACTGGTCCTTCTCTTCCGGAGTTGAATAGAGTGTTGGGGCATACACACTAAGAATGTTTGCTGGGCCCGCAGTTGTTCTGAGTCTTAGAGTGAGGATCCTCTCCGTGCCTGATGACGGTGGTTCAATGGATGGTAGAAGAGTGTTTTTAACAGCGAAACCCACACCATGCTGTCTAGGTTCGTCTTTCGGTCTGCCTTGCCAGAAGAAGGTGTAATTGGCCTCTTTGAGTGAACCGTTGTCTGGGAGCCTGGTCTCCTGAAGGCATGCTATGTCAATCTTTAGCCTTTTAAGTTCTCTATCGATTATTCCTGTCTTCCGTGTGTCGTTTATGGACTGCAGATCATCAGTGATGCCGGGACACATAGTCCTCACGTTCCAGCTAGCGATTCGAAGAGCTGGGGTCTTCTTTTTCTTTTTTGTATTTCTTGGTGCAGGGCTTAGTGGCCCACTTGTTGAGTGGTACTCTAATCTCCACGCACCCAGTGGAGAAGGCAGGCCATGACGGGATAGCACCTATTTGACTGGGGGCTGCCCAGTTTGAGGCGGGCGGTAGCTGTCCAGTGAGACATTGGTAGTCTCTCCCACCGTCGGAAGCAGCCCCTGGCGCCTAGCTCTACGTCAATTGAGCTTTGGCTTATAACCGGTAACTGCTGCTTCCCGTGTTTTGTCGACACCTTGCGGCGACGCTGGAGTGTCCTCTCCAGAGGTGATGCAAGCCTGGGCGGGTATTATGGAGAATTAGCTGCTGCCCATACAGCATATCCACCCTCTCCACGTCAATGGTGTAACCAAGGGAACGACTTGCGTCGATGCAGCTTGGCTGCCATTGGCGTCGCAGGAGCTGCCGGTATGTACATAAGTCTTATGTATAGACCGCCTGTAGGTGCTCCAATTCCTGATTTTCTTTCAGGGTTTACTCCCTTAGCTTAGCCTTTCCCGCAAGGCAGGTATAGCCGCAAGGCAGCGGGGGATTTGTATTCGGAGTAACCTTCTCCTAGATGAACTACCAGCCAAGGTTTTAACGAGCATCATCTACCCGTAGGGGTGCCAGAACCGGGGTTTGAACCCGTGACCGATTTTTATTTTTTATTGTAGGATTTTTTTGGTGCCGCAGCGCACTAACACTTTGACCACCGCGCCCCCTATGGCTGAATGGTACATCTGACCTATTTTCCGCTAACGGTGTAATGCTTTCAAAGACGTCTAGAGCTACGCTACGGAATTTGACCTTCAAAAAGGATAACAAGAGTGCCTCTTTCGTTTCTTTACAATCGTTTCCAGCATACGTTCTACCATCCACTCTTTGGTTCTACATGTTTGGCTATTAACCAGGACGAGACATGTTCAGGACCGAAACGCGGGGCCTACCTAAGCAGTCGCCCCAGTTGCTACCCTCAAACGCCGCTCCTGAAGTAGGGGGGATGGGGCGGATGAGTCTCAACTACTTCGAAGTGTAAATTATTGGAAAACCAAGTTGGCTTACTTGGCTGATATAGATCTATGTGCCCCTTTTAATTAGCAAAATATTTACGCGCAATGAAGTATGGCTTCAAGCTTTACAGTTGCAGAAAAGATCGATGTACAGAAATGAAAGCTAACAGCAAGGTAGACCCGAATATCAGCAGATTGTTTCGATATGTTTACCAATTTAACAACTATCAATAGTGCAGATGAAGAGCTTGATGTTCCATCTCTACAAAAAGTCTAAACTGAAAACTTGACCAAATTAATCGACCTTATTGAGCTCAACTTTCCAGCAGAGAATAATACACCGAAAGATACTGGATGGATATCCATGAATTCATTTATTGCATCGAATGTTGATTTGTCTGTAACATTGGAAGATGAATACCTGGAGATAGCAGCTGCTGAAAGATTTTAATTGAATTTTGGAACCATGACCTCTCTTGGGTCTTTTGGAATTCACATGAGTGCAAAATAAAATGAAATTAGCCGAAAAATTGTACACTTCACTCGTCTTCCGTTTCCGCCATCTTACGTTTGTGAGGCTGTTGTTTTTCTTTCAAGAATGATCATTATTAAGACAAAGTACAGGAAAAGTATCAATGTTCATTCTCCATTGGGTGTGGCATAGTCCTTAGTCGAGCCATGACTTTAGAATTTCACAAATAATAAGCAGGCTCACATAACCCATAGTTAAAATTATTAATTTACAAATACTTACCAATGTAGTAACAATGGTTACTATATTAAAAAACAAATTACACAAACAATTTGTGTAAAAAGACAATAAATTTAAGCTTTATTTATGAACTAATACAAATAATAGTAAACGTTTCGGCTAATGCCTTCATCAATACAATTACATAAATAATTAATTACATACATATTAAAACATATTATGTGATAAAAAATGAAAAGAAAAACAAAAACAAACAAGGACACAGAATATAGAAATATACCTTTCAATTAAGTTCCATGACTTTTTTTTCCTTTATTTTATGTTCTTGTTTATAGAAACTTACAGATATATTTTTTTAAAAATTCTATCAATTTAAAAAGGTGGAAATAAAAACTATGATGGGCATCATCAACATGTTTCACTACAAAATGACGACTGTAGTAAATGAACAATCAAGGCTGATGATTATTGTTTTTAAAATTGTTGGATGACATAATTTGCATTGAAATGTACATAAATATTATAGTTATATTTTCCACTTTACTGTATATTGCTGTACAAATAAGCACTAGACTAGATATATCTTTAAAATATATTTTTTATTGTAACATCTGATGTACATTACAATTTGATTTAACTTCACGTAATCGCTGCACCACAGAGCACCAGTTCTAGCTTGTTTTAAGATTGTGTTGTTTTTTAAAAGATTTTAATGAATAGCTAAGAATTATTTTTTTTTATTTTGAATCAATTTGAACTTCATTTTATTTACCATGCTGTGAAACATAATTTTATTATCTTGTGTTATTTAAAAAAAAAAAATAATAATTCCTAACTTAAAATTATGTTTACAAAAAGAAAAGGAAATGCAAATAAAAAGTAACATTTAAATATTGCATTTATTCTTACTTATGGTAACTATAAAAATCAATAATAGCTTAATGTTAATCTATGTGTATCTTTTACTGTATCAATGTCAGGATTCTCTTTTTGTTGGTAAAAATCTTTTTTCTGTAAGTGGCACGCCACTTGACTTCGATCCCTATAATTAGGGATACAATGACAATGAAATACCGAGATTGATAAATTGGTTCAATATTTTTTTTAATGGTCTCCTTTATATATATATAATATATATATATATATATATATACATGTGTATATATGTATATATTATATATATGTTTTATAAGATTGTTAACTTCAACGTAGAGAGAAAATCAACATAATTAAAACTGAGGTTTTGTTACTCAGACAATTAGTGATACAATTTTTGACATTAATGTAATTTTTTAAAAAATCATTGATTAAATAATTGAGGCCCACCATTTGACACCTTTCATTCCGAAGCAATATTTTTAGAAAACTAATTTTTAGTTCCATCCCGGTGGCGATGAAGACAAAGTTGAAGTAAAAACGACCACCAAGACCAGTGCAGACACGTGATTATTCTTTTCAAAATTGTTGGATGAGGTGGAGCACATAACTAGCCGAATTCATGCCAAATGTGGGAGGGCA
The DNA here is from genome assembly GCA_002072015.1 of Radix auricularia. Classification (NCBI taxonomy): domain Eukaryota; kingdom Metazoa; phylum Mollusca; class Gastropoda; family Lymnaeidae; genus Radix; species Radix auricularia. The sequence continues at coordinate 99,952 of MUZC01000315.1, read as the reverse complement.
AACTATGACAGTCCATGCACTGAGCGTTTGGAAAAATTAGCAGACAACAGTGGCGGTACCAACTAGGCAGTGGCGAAGCTAGGGCTTTTGCCACCCGGGGCGGTCTGGAAATAGCCTACCTTTTAGGGGGCCGCCTAAAAGTGACGTCACACACAGGGAGGAGGAGGAGAGAGGAATAACACATCTGACGTCAATCAAAACTGTCAACTTTAAATAAAATTTTCAATTAAATATATGAATGCCGACACTTTATTTAATGACTTTTTACATGGCTTCACGCGTGTTACGATAATTAGAATGCAGCCTTGCACTAGAAACATATTTTAAATGGAAAAAGATAATTTGAAACATGCTCATTCTGCTCTTATTGAATTGGGGGGGGGGGATCTTTGTGACGTAAAATTGAAGAAAGTGTCGATGTTTTATTGACGACGTGTAATTTCGCAGGGGGTGCAAAATCAGCCAAAATCGAGTGACGTCATTCTTGGATGTCCCCTTCAGTCAATCGTATATTTTATTTTATAAATTAATAAAGATGAATAAATAATTTTAATTGAAACAAAGTAAAGGTGAGGAACATCTTTACCATTGAATGACCTATTTATGTAAGCATTAATAACAGAGGGAGCATAAGTTGATATACCTATAAATACAAATTTATAAAAATACAAGATAATTGTTTTTAAAGGCGTGAGAATGTTATTGGGGTCGCAGATCCCCCCAACTCAAAATGAGGCAAAATATATTCCAAATTTACAACCAAAAAAACATAAACAATTAAATGTTTTCATTCTTTTTTTAAAAAATAATTATAGATTTTTTTTAAAACTAAGAAATTGTATACATCAGTTCGTTAACATTTATTATTTATACAATTAGATCTACTTACCTAACTTTCATATGACACAAATCTTATCTGATATGTTACAGACGCTCCTTCTGTACAGAAGATTATTGCGTCCTACGTATTTCTATGGTTTGTGGTTAGTCATGTATTCTTACTTGAGTTGTGAATGATGATAAAGTGTTGGCTTTCCTGGTTTATTCAGGCAACCCATTCCACGCCCGAATACCGGACGGAAAGAAAACTTGTATTTGTTTGTTCTTGCATATGGAATAAGTATAAGAAAGGTGTTTTTATCTCTATGTCTATCTGAGGGTTGTATTAAGTTATCTTCGTGTTGTATTTCTAAATTATAATTAATAGCCTTATGTATAATTACTAATTTACTCTTGGTCCTTCTATTCTTTAGTGTTTCAAGGTTTAATGATTTAACTAATGGTGTTACTCTTACCAGTTTTGAATATTCACCAGTAATGAATCTGGCAGCTCTTTTTGGATTTGTTCTAAATTATCAATATTTTCTATGGTGGATGGGTCCCATACAGAAGATGCATATTCTAGTACTAGTATAGTCTCACCAGGGTAAGGTAGCATTTTAGTTTAATATCTTTGTTACATTTGTAAAAGTTTCTTTTTATAAAGCCTAATGTTTTGTTTGATATTGTAATAACTTCATTGACATGGGGATTCCAAGATAGTTTCTCATTTATTATGACTCCTAAGTATTTCGCATCTTTGGTTTGGGTTAGTTCTTTTCCATGAATGAAATATTTTGAATTTATTTGTTTCTTTTTCTTTGTTACTCTTAGCAGTTGACATTTTTCTGAGTGGAAGGACATACTCCAGTTAGTTTCCCATTTTATTAATTCATCTAAGTCTTTTTGTAAAATTTTGCTATGTTGTTCTGACTTGATTGTTCTATAGATTATACAATCATCAGCAAATAACCTAACTTTAGTTCCTATTGAGATATTGTTGGGTAAGTCATTGTATAAATTAAAAATAGTAAGGGACCTAGGACAGTTCCTTGTGGAACTCCTGAGTTAATCTTTTTGGTGTAGATTTAGATCCAGTAATTATTACAGTTTGCTCCCTACCCAATAGGAAATCTTGGATCCAGTGATGTAAGGGACCTGAGATTCCAAAGTATTTAAGTTTTTTAAGTAAACTAAGGTGGTGAACTTTGTCGAATGCTTTTGAGAAGTCTAGTAATATTGTATATATCATAATTATCTAAGCCTTTTGATAGATCATCTATTAGACCTATCAATTGTGTTTCACATGATCTGTTCTTTCTAAAGCCATGTTGGTGTGGGCATAGGGCATTATATATGTCAAGTTGGTTAACTATTCTGCTATATATTATGTGTTCTAGTAATTTACAGGTGATACTAGTAAGTGATACAGGTCTGTAATTACCAGGGTCGGACTTATCACCTTTCTTAAAGAGTGGCGTTACATTGGCTAATTTCCAATCCTGGGGTACTTTACCCTGGTTTAGAGAGGCTTGAAAAAGAACTACAAGGATTGGGGACAGTTCATTCCTTAATTCTTTTAATAACCTGGCAGGCAATTCATTTGGGCCAGTAGCTTTGTTTATTTTAAAGTTTTTTTGGATTGAATGTATACCTATCTCATCTACAGTTATGTTACCTATTTCGATTGGTATGTTATCAAAATTTTAAATTTTTTTTTACTATCTTGTCCTATGGACAATATTGCAAGATTTAGTAGTCTTAAATCCCTCATTGTGGAACGAATATAGATTTTTTTGTCAACTTTAGTTTGGAGAAGCTCCTTTCACAACTATAAACACTGATAGCAATCGTTAAAAAATATTCTTAGCAAAATTATAATGCTGGGTAAAGAATTTTCCAATCTATACTTTTGAGTATATTTTAATAGATAATGGGAGCCTTTTTTACCTCCGTTTTTTCTAACATAATGCCCCTTCTTGTAATGTAGGTACAGCCAGGGTTGGTCTTAGACTACTGCAACCTATGCGGTTGCAGTTGGCCCCACCAGGGGCGGATTAAGACTGCATGGGGCCCCCTGGCTGCAATCAAACGGGGGCCCTATCCAGCCATCATCCCTTTAAATAAAATGATTGCTAGCAGCTAACATAAGACTGTAAATAAATACTCCATTGGTTCCTTGCTAATGCTTTGTCTGTACTATGGGAACGGCTTTCCCAACCAAAATTATTAATCATGAAAAAAAAAAAACAACAACAACGAACACGCTGAAATAACTGTTTGAAGTGTTTTCCAGTTCATTAAAATTGTAAAGAAATATATTTTTTTAAAAATGATTTCACCAATGGAAATCGATCCCCACATCGCTTGCACCACAAGCCTAGACTCCTTCACACGGCCAGCAGAGGTTGTCCAAATGGTAAATTTTGAAAATATAAACAATATCCTATAATGTGATCTCTTAGTGAGCCATTCGAGTCAAGTTTTTCGATTAGTAAGGCTATCGGGTCTGAAAAGCGATCAGATTTATAGCTAAGATTTATTAAGTTATTTAAATTATTATATTTTAAAGGGTTGGTGCAAACATTTGTTCACTTTCATTATAAAATATAAAAAGTTTTGGGGCCCCTAAACCACCGGGTGTTCCTGGTTATAGCCCGTTCAGCCCCCCTCTTAATCCGCAATAGGGCCCCGCACTTTCAAAAGGCCCCACATATCTTAATTTTCACTTCTTATAATTATTAATACCTTATCCCTTACCAAAATTCGGCCCCACACAATCCTTTTCACGTGTTATTCTGCAAAAGGCGCCAAAATTGCTAAGACCGGCCCTGTGTACAGCCATAACAACCCGGATACTTTCTCTCTCACTATCGACTGTTCTTTATCAATGTAAATAAAGAAATTTATTTGAATTTCAAATTCTTCATTTACCAGGCTACATGGTGTTATACACGAATATTTTCTTGCAAGGACATGTATCGCATCACCGCGTTCTTTTATTTTCCTTTATAATTACATCCATAGATTAAAAAAAAAATTATCGATGTACTTCTTGCTCTAGAGATATAGTTTATTATAACCAAGTCTTCTAAATTTACCTTATGCATGTTTATCCAATTCTATCTCTTATCTTATCTTAGATGTACAGACGCTCCTTCTATGCAGAAGATAATTGCGTCCACAGACCATGAGAGATGATCTGTTGGCAAGTGATGTGTCACAAGCGTCCCTAAAACTTATATTTTTGACTGCTTGCTCATAGATTCATACACAATACCGTTACACAGACACAAAGGCACCGCTATAAAGACAACAAACTTTAATGGAGTCTCCTTCTTTCAACGACCACGAACACACCAAAACAATTCTCTCCATTTCTACACATCTATCAATGACGTCAACCACCCAATCACTTTGCACGATTTCGCACCATTAACTTTTAATACCACAAAAGCAAACATCAAACATACCACCGTGCGCAACTCACAACAACAAGTTACAAGGGCAAATTGGTCATCTGTGACATATGCCCCCCTTTCCAGAAATTTTTCGAGGTCGACAAATTTCCATAATCTCAAATGACCAATTTTCAACTTTACTCATTACCATGATTACTTCATAACATATTCTATGGACATATACTTTCAAATATCCCCGAATACTACTACCATTTCCTCTTAAATACAATAACTATTAATATTGCTCTCCAATATATCGACAAAGCATTTACCTACAAATCAGTATACATTTCAAACCCAATAATTTTATGACTTATAACAACTCAAAATATTATATTAACCGAGTAGTCACACAAAAATCAACATGAACGTAATATTAATATTCTTTAGAGCCAGTGTCTCAATACATAGAACTTAAATTAATCCAGGGATGACTGTGCCTTGTAAGAACGTGACTCTCAACAGGAACAGGCACTATTCTCAGAACCCTTGCCAGCGCAAAACGAGCCGTGTTAAAGTACTTCAGGATGGTCACGCTAAACATGCACAGGGCTGTTGCAGTTACAACGTGCACTTGAATCAATGCCCCTTTCAAAGTCAATAACAAAATGACCAGGTCTGTTACATTTGTAGCATTTATTATCACCGGCTCCTCTCTTATTTATAAAGTTCATGCGAGTACCACCACGATGTCGCCCGCTAAAGCCTCCCGCACCACCGAATTGTCCGCTGCGACAGTCTCTGGCCCAATGACCGGGCCTACCACACTTGTAACAATCTCCTCCACTCATGCTGACGTTTCTTCTCCTCCGATTTTCACATCCACAATTCACCTTCCCCTCACCACACTCTCTGTCGGCAGACCATCGATGTGGCCCACTGCTTCGAACAAGTCTATTTCCAGCCGAGCGAATGGGCCCGATTCCTTCCCTGTAACAATCTCTGGCGATACTACTTTGGGCAGTAGGACATTCTTTTTTTCTTTGAGCTCGCGTTGTCACTATCGCCACCCTGTCCATGTTTTCATCGGTCCTTGCTCCACACACATTACCCACAATCAAGTCCACTATAGAATTCTCCACACATACCGCCTCCACCCTTCCACTCAGGTATGGTGTCTTTATGTTTATCATCGCCTTTTCTCCTCTGATAACCCTGGTATCTAACATTCTGATCATCTCTATTTCGCCAGTTAATTGGTCATCTCTCACATACTTTCTTTTGACCACCACTACTTCACTTCCTGTATCTCTCAATACTTCAACTTTATTTGATCCTACGAACCCTCCTACAATCACCAACTTTCTTGCTCCAGTTTCTTTGTAGTCACCACCTCTTGGTAAATTTTCATCTCTGGCATCCACGGGTTGGCCAACATTTTCTCCTCCAACAGATGCGTTTAGGCTCTTATCCCACAGGCGTTTGCCCTTTGACCGTTTGCGCTCAATAACACGCGTCGTCGCCACTCTCTTTGCACTCGTATTGCCGCCCTCCCTTGTATTGGGACAATAGCGTGCTATGTGCCCAGCCCTGTGACACAAGAAGCAATTCACGTCTAATCCTGAACGTCCTTCAGCCACATTTTGCCTTGCA
>MUZC01000315.1:67129-80541 GCA_002072015.1 Radix auricularia | reverse complement strand
CCCCCCCCCCCCCCCCCCATGGTCAGTGACATCATTTATGGACACCCCCTAATAATATCTAAACATGTGTTCATAAATAATGCTTACAGCTGATTAATTATATATTTAGAAGAAGAAAAAAAAAACTATACATTTTTGACTTGAATAAATACAAAAATTCTGTCTGTCCTTGCGGCAATTATTTATATGCACGTATATGATATAAAAGCACACACCCTGATTTCAGAACTGTATTTTTCGGTTCATATGCGGTAAAAAAAAATCGGAATAGTTATCCAGATGTTTTGATGAAGTCTTTGATCAGTAACAACACTGGTCAGTCAGACGTACAGAGTAAACACTGGACATACAGAGTAAACACTGGACATACAGAGTAAACACTGGACATACAGAGTAAACACTGGACATACAGAGTAAACACTGGACATTCATAGTAAACACTGGACATACAGGGTAAACACTGGACATACAGAGTAAACACTGGACATACAGAGTAAACACTGGACATACAGAGTAAACACTGGACATACAGAGTAAACACTGGACATACAGGATAAACACTGGACATACAGAGTAAACTCTGGACATACAGAGTAAACACTGGACATACAGAGTAAACACTGGACATTCATAGTAAACACTGGACATTCATAGTAAACACATGACATACAGAGTAAACACTGGACATACAGAGTAAACACATGACATACAGAGTAAACACATGACATACAGAATAAACACTGGACATACAGGGTAAACACTGGACATACAGAGTAAACACATGACATACAGGATAAACACTGGACATACAGAGTAAACACATGACATACAGAGTAAACACATGACATACAGAGTAAACACATGACATACAGAGTAAACACTGGACATACAGAGTAAACACTGGACATTTATAGTAAACACATGACATACAGAGTAAACACTGGACATACAGAGTAAACACATGACATACAGAGTAAACACATGACGTACAGAGTAAACACTGGACATACAGGGTAAACACTGGACATACAGAGTAAACACATGACATACAGAGTAAACACATGCCATACAGAGTAAACACTGGACATACAGAGTACATGACATACAGAGTAAACACATGACATACAGAGTAAACACATGACATACAGATTAAACACTGGACATACAGAGTAAACACATGACATACAGAGTAAACACTGGACATTCATAGTAAACACATGACATACAGAGTAAACACTGGATATACAGAGTAAACACATGACATACAGAGTAAACACTGGACATTCATAGTAAACACATGACATACAGAGTAAACACTGGACATACAGAGTAAACACTGGACATACAGAGTAAACACTGGACATACAGAGTACATGACATACAGAGTAAACACTGGACATACAGAGTAAACACTGGACATTCATAGTAAACTCATGACATACAGAGTAAACACTGGACATACAGAGTAAACACATGACATACAGAGTAAACACTGGACATACAGAGTAAACACTGGACATACAGAGTAAACACTGGACATACAGAGTACATGACATACAGAGTAAACACTGGACATACAGAGTAAACACTGGACATACATAGTAAACACATGACATACAGAGTAAACACATGACATACAGAGTAAACACTGGACATACATAGTAAACACATGACATACATAGTAAACACATGACATACAGAGTAAACACTGGACATACATAGTAAACACATGACATACATAGTAAACACATGACATACATAGTAAACACATGACATACAGAGTAAACACTGGACATACAGAGTACATGACATACAGAGTAAACACTGGACATACAGAGTAAACACATGACATACAGAGTAAACACTGGACATACAGAGTAAACACATGACATACAGAGTAAACACTGGACATACAGAGTAAACACTGGACACACAGAGTAAACACTGGACATACAGAGTAAACACTGGACACACAGAGTAAACACTGGACATAAAGAGTAAACACTGGACATACAGAGTAAACACTGGACATACAGAGTAAACACTGGACATTCATAGTAAACACTGGACATACAGAGTAAACACTGGACATTCATAGTAAACATTGGACATACAGAGTAAACACTGGACATACAGAGTAAACACTGGACATACAGAGTAAACACTGGACATACAGAGTAAACACATGACATACAGAGTAAACACTGGACATACAGAGTAAACACTGGACATACAGAGTAAACACATGACATGCAGAGTAAACACTGGACATACAGAGTAAACACTGGACATACATAGTAAACACAAGACATACAGAGTAAACACCGGACATACAAAGTAAACACATGACATACAGAGTAAACACTGGACATACAGAGTAAACACTGGACATACAGAGTAAACACTGGACATACAGAGTAAACACTGGACATACAGGAAGAGTAACTCCCTTTAGATTTTATTCTGCCCTTTCAAGGTAATTTCGATAACAATCCTACGTGTAGTTGTTCAAATAATGAACCATCGATTTTACCCATTTTATGTTAGTAACAGTGATGTCTCTGAATGTACTGAGACCTAGTGACTGACTGGTACGCATGCGCACTGGCAAGGTACTAGACATACAAACTTTGTGACTTAATGGGTTTACCGCTGGAACAGATGGACAATCCAACCCTAATGTTTGTGAGGTCAACACAGGTACATTGATGTTTGGGAGAGTAGCTCTACACACGTACACAGATGTTTGGTGTATTTTGGTCAGACATTGTTTGGTGTATTTTGGTCAGACATTGTTTGGTGTATTTTGGGAAAACATTGTTTGGTGTATTATGGGAAAACATTGTTTGGTGTATTTTGGTCAGACATTGTTTGGTGTATTTTGGGAAAACATTGTTTGGTGTAATTTGGGCAGACATTGTTTGGTGTATTTTGGGAAGACATTGTTTGGTGTATTTTGGTCAGACATTGTTTGGTGTATTTTGGTCAGACATTGTTTGGTGTATTTTGGTCAGACATTGTTTGTGTATTTTGGTCAGACATTGTTTGGTGTATTTTGGGCAGACATTGTTTGGTGTATTTTGGGAAGACATTGTTTGGTGTATTTTGGGAAGACATTGTTTGGTGTATTTTGGGAAGACATTGTTTGGTGTATTTTGGGCAGACATATGTTGGTGTATTTTGGGAAAACATTGTTTGGTGTATTTTGGGCAGACATTGTTTGGTGTATTTTGTGAAGACATTGTTTGGTGTATTTTGGGAAGACATTGTTTGGTGTATTTTGGTCAGACATTGTTTGTGTATTTTGGTCAGACATTGTTTGGTGTATTTTGGGCAGACATTGTTTGGTGTATTTTGGGCAGACATTGTTTGGTGTATTTTGGGAAGACATTGTTTGGTGTATTATGGGAAGACATTGTTTGGTGTATTTTGGGAAAACATTGTTTGGTGTATTTTGGGAAAACATTGTTTGGTGTATTTTGGGAAGACATTGTTTGGTGTATTTTGGGAAGACATTGTTTGGTGTTTTTTGGGCAGACATTGTTTGGTGTATTTTGGGCAGACATTGTTTGGTGTATTTTGGGCAGACATTGTTTGGTGTATTTTGGGAAGACATTATTTGGTGTATTTTGGGAAGACATTGTTTGGTGTATTTTGGGCAGACATTGTTTGGTGTATTTTGGTCAGACATTGTTTGGTGTATTTTGGGCAGACATTGTTTGGTGTATTTTGGTGTGACATTGTTTGGTTTATTTCGGGAAGACATTGTTTGGTGTATTTTGGGCAGACATTGTTTGGTGTATTTTGGTCAGACATTGTTTGGTGTATTTTGGGCAGACATTGCTTGTTCATATCGTTTGTTAAAATATTCATGTTCAGTTTAGTAATCTCTTAAGTTGAATGCGCCTATTTTAATGATTATTTATGTCTGGAACTGTATATTAAATGACTTTTCAATTATTAATATCTTTTTTTAAAACTTTTTTTAAAAAAACTTCTACACTCTGACTGCTAAATTTCAGCTCGATTTCTTCACGGGAAAAGGGATATAAAAACATGTTTAACACAGTGCGCACCGTGAGACGATTAGCAATTACTAGCATTTACATTTACAGATCGGGAATATATTTTTAAAAGGTATCGTCAATATAATACACACCGCACAGCGAAAAAGGAATATATTTTTTAAAAAGGTCGTTCAATATAATATGCACCGTGACACTCTTGCACAAAATTAACATTGTACATAGTAATAAATAGTTATAATCTAAAAAAAAATCATTAATTTAATTACAGTACATTCGGTCTATCTTAAATTTTGATATACCATTTTTAGCATCGGCACGAGCCTCCCTGCAATATTTCAGCTCGCTACCTTACGAGGAAGTGGGTTTTTTCGGCAAGCAAGCAGACGTTTCAAGTTAATATACAGGATTTAAAAACAGCTATAAAATATCAAATACACCAAGAGTTCGAATACACTTAAATAATTTTTAAAAAGAACAATTAAATGTGAAACTGACTAAATTATAAGCAAACTTCAAAGAAGATGCATGCATGTCAGCCATAATATAAGTATACATACTATATGACCACAACACCAATTACACCCCCTAAACTCATTTGCTTTCTCCTTTAATGATCTAACGACTGGACCAGCTGATTAAATAACCATCCAGAGCTTATCCAATAACCGGCCCAATGTGTTGTAATAACCGGCCCAATTTTTATGCAATGGCTGGCCCAATTTGATGTAATAACTGGCCCAATTTGATGTAATGACCGGCCCAATTTAATATAATGAACGGTTTATGTTGGTCCAATGACCGGCCCTAGATGACTGAATCGCCATATCACCACTGTCACCACACTTCACTCCGTGACTAACACCTGAACACCTGAACGTTTCGCTGCACGGCGTCACATTTGGTTGGTGGAGAGGGGGTGAAGGGTGATGTAAGTTATTCAGTTTGATGGCAACAAATATGCTAATTGAACATATGGTGTGGCTGTTTGCTGTTTATTGTTACATGGCAACACGTTCTTTGCTTTGGTAGATTCACTTGATGAATATTTTAATATACGTGTTAAAGACAAAAACATTAAATGGGGGACTCATGAAACAAACAATAAATTTAAAACAACGGGGTTAACTATTACATACACAATGAATGTTTAACAGTGTATATGTCCATTGCATACAAAAATATTGTTGAACATTGAGGTTAACCTGTAAGTGTACAATGAATGTTGAACAAAGAGATTAACTATTAAGTGTACAACGAATGCTGAACAATGGGTTTGACTATTAAATACACAATGAATGTTAAACTATGAGGTTACTCTTTAAGTTTACAATGAATGTTGAACAATGAATGTGCCCATTGAATCCGCAATGAATATTGAACAACGAGGTTGACCTTTCAGAATACAATAAATATTAAATAACTGGGTTAACCATTAAATATACAATGGATATTGATTGGACAACGTGTTTGACCATTATACATTTGCAATTAAATAAGAAAAACTTTTATTTTACTCTAAAGTTAATAGACCATGTCTTCATTTTTTATTATTTTGTTCTAATAACAAGTTAATGTATTGTTAAAGTATTCCGTTACGTGTCAACGAAGGTCTTAATATTCAATTTTGAAGTGAACTCCGACATAGTTGTAGGATGTTAAGGGTATGGCAAAGATGACATTGGGTTTACTGAGTCTAACATTTATGGAACTATTAGCCTCAGTAAAATTTAAGCTTAAATTTCTTGTGTGTGGGTTCGGGTCGTTGTCGAGGGAGTGTCGGACACCAGCAGTTTTAGAACCGTCTTTAGGATGACGTGGCCAGGTCAGCTTGCTGTATATGTAAACACATTGTCCAGGTTTAAATGTCACAACTTGAAAAGTTGATCTGGGGTTAATCTTGTTGGGTTAAATTAGAAAACCGCCGGCGTCCCCTCTGTGCGGTGCGTCCCCTCTGTGCGGTGCGTCCCCTCTGTTCGGTGCGTCCCTCTGTGCGGTGCGTCCCCTCTGTGTGGTGCGTCCCCTCTCTGTGGTGCGTCCCCTCTCTGTGGTGCGTCCCCTCTGTGCGGTGCGTCCCCTCTGTGTGGTGCGCCGTCTGAATAACCCACCAACTATATACTCAAGTGAGGCGTGCTCTAGGTTAGGTATTTAGTTCATCTGTCTGACTCTCTGCGATCTCGGTGTGGTGTCGACTCACAAATTTCAATGCCTAAGTGAAATATAGTGAATGTTACAACTTGAGTCAACGAAGAAATTTTTGTTTTAAGAAAAAAGAAAAGAAAAGAAAGAAATATTACAATAACAATAAAATAATGGCGTTGATATATTATTTTAGTAGTAATATAATTATTTCAATTATTATTTGAGATGTTCATATAAGATATACAGACGCTCCTTCCATGCAGAAGATAATTGCGTCCACGACCATGACAGATGATCTGTTGGCAAGAGATGCAGCGGTCACAGGCCACTGCTGTAGGGGTTCCACGCATACCAAGCCACCTATTGTTAGTTAGGTACTCATTCAGAGCTGGATGACTCGGGGACTCCCTAGGTCCCGGGAAAGAAATCTTTGCCTTCGTGTGGATTCGAACTCGTGACCATCGGTACGGCGGACGAGCGCGCTGCCACTCGACCACCTATTTTGAAAACTAATAATACAAATTTAAGCAATGAGAAACGTGGTTCAGCAGCTATTAAAATTTACGTCAGGGTTTGAGCTTCTTCTTCTTCGTTCTCAATATTGAATATTGAGTTTTGCGTGCCACGAGTTTTGTGCCAATTGGCCCGTGGTCTCCGACTTCAGCCTGCTGTATTTTCTGAATTTGCTTCCATAGCCTTTGGTCAGCCAAGACCATCTGCAAGGCAGCAGTTGTTTTGGGCAAATGATGCAGCGTGACCATCGGAACGCTAGTCGAGCGCACTTGCCACTCGACCACCGCGGCCCCAGGGTTTGAGCTAAATATCGTAGACGATTGAGGTGTTTATTTATATAAGTCATTATTCATACTTTTAGATGTACTATTGTAGAACAAATTTCTATTCTACTGTTGACCTCTGTCACATCTTTTGCTGTTTTTTTCCGCCGTGATCGACGAGGACCATCCTCTTCCTTCTAGTTATGTGCTGTGGCAGCTTGGTGTGTCCTTTTGGTGGCGTATGAGACAAATCTATGCTTGAAATTAATGATCACGCGTCGGACAAGGGATGGCCGGATTTCGAGCATGATCTTTCCCGGCCTGTCGTCTCGTCAGGATTTTGCACCCTGTTGTCTGTCACAGGATGATGGACCGCTATACGTATTAGGCGTCAGGAGACGCGGTAGTTGGCTGGTGCCCACCAGGAGTCGTCTCAAATGCCATGTGCCTTCAAGGCATTCTTGGGCTAAACATTTTAACGCTGTTATAAACCTCCGTGGAATCTTCGTCCATCTTAAAGCTTGTCATAGTAGTTAGCGCCTCTTTTCTCAGGCTTGTGGGTATGAAAGTGGTTCAGCTACCTCGCATGGCGTAGGGAACACGATAGCTCTGTACACTTTTAGTTTAGTTTGAATGCTGTTTTACCCTTCTGTTCTGATCACCGCCGTACATTCTGCCAAATGGTGCACTGGCTTTCGAGATCCGCACGTACATCTCGTCATCACTGTTGGCACTCTGAGACAATGTGCTGCCGAGGTAGGAGATTCGGCTCCATGCGATGATTTTGTAGCCATTGATCATTATGACTGGCTAAATGTAGGGCGTCCCTGGGGCCGGCTGATGGCGATTCCAAAGTTTAAGCACGCACCGGAAAATGTATCCAAAATGTTGCTAGTGTGCTTCTGGGTCGGCATTAAAGGCACGGTTGTCATCAAATAGAAGATCCAGGATGGCTCCTCCATTGACCTTTTTGCTTTAAGCCTCCTGAGATTGAACAAGTAACAAGTGTGATACCTAATGTCCCATACCTCATAACTGCTCCAGCATGACAGAGAACATGAGACTAAACAATGTTGGGCCCAGAACACATTTCTGCTTTACACAATTTGTTACTGGGAAACTGTGCCACGTCTTTTAATGCTCACCGGGGAACTGTGCAACGTCTTTTAATGCACATGACGATGTCTTTATTTTAATTAATTTGCATTTTTATATTAACTTTTCAGTGAAGTCACTTGAACGTCATAAAATGAGTTTTGGGTAGCCGAATCATTTCTACAGCGTAGTGTTTTATGATTTTAGAACTTCTAAATTTCGTTACCAGACACCAAAAAAGAGTGAGTACAGCTGGGGACAGTTAGAGAGATTGGCGCCGGACCGTGATGCCTCGATGGCCTTTGTTTGTGGCCTATGATTGGCGCCGGACCGTGATGCCTCGATGGCCTTTGTTTGTGGCCTATGATTGGCGCCGGACCTTGATGCCTCGATGGCCTTTGTTTGTGGCCTATGATAGGCGCCGGACCTTGATGCCTCGATGGCCTTTGTTTGTGGCCTATGATAGGCGCCGGACCGTGATGCCTCGATGGCCTTTGTTTGTGGCCTATGCCACAGGTAGTACGACAGACGATGATTATGATGAAATTTCGTTGCTCATTTATTTTCCCTTTTTTTTCAACACAAGCTATAAAGATCTATGTCCCAAAAACTTGAGCACGTCAATTTCTTACAACTGATTAAGCAAAGAAGATTTTAAGGCGTTTCAAAACAACATTTCACCTAGCGCGGTTTTCTCTAGTTTAAACCAAACTCCATCCCTGGTGGATCCGTTTCTGTAGTGAACTGGGGACCACTGTTGCGCCGTATAAGCCGTGACGGGACCTCAGACATAAAACATTGATGGCATTTTGTTGTTGACGTTACAACTTGACCCGCCCACTCGTTCTGTTTCATTCCGGTTATCTAGGTTATCTACTTGATTAGTGAAGTGTCCGCGACTCAGTGCCTGCTTGTTGGACGCTCGCGAGCTGGTGAATTTTTAGACGGCAAAGGTTTGCCGAGTTGGTGAATTTTTAGACGGCAAAGGTTTGCCAAAAATTTACTATCATATTTAAACTGGGGCGATGTTCAGTTCTTTTCGTCGATAAAACTACTATAGTCTATAGGCTAGATGTCAAAGGTTTGCCAAAAATTTACTATCATATTTAAACTGGGGCGATGTTCAGTTCTTTTCGTCGATAAAACTACTATAGTCTATAGGCTAGACGCCAAAGGTTTGCCAAAAATTTACTATCATATTTAAACTGGGGCGATGTTCAGTTCTTTTCGTCGATAAAACTACTATAGTTTATAGGCTAGACACCAAAGGTTTGCCAAAAATTTACTATCATATTTAATCTGGGGCGATGTTCAGTTCTTTTCGTCGATAAAACTACTATAGTCTATAGGCTAGACGCCAAAGGTTTGCCAAAAATTTACTATCATATTTAAACTGGGGCAATGTTCAGTTCTTTTCGTCGATAAAACTACTATAGTCTATAGACTAGACTCCAAAGGTTTGCTGATAAATTATTTTCATCTATGCTGATTTTCACAAAATTTACGTTGTACGTGGAAACAAGTTACTTTTGGCATAGTTAAGTTTTTTTAGGGGGGGGGGCTGGATGGGAGCAATGGCGCTGATAGTGGTTGTGAGTTGTGGGGCACATGGAGGCTAATTTTTTAGTTTTTAAAATCCAGATCTGAACGGAACATAAAAACAATACACAAATAATAATAATAATAATAATAATAATAACCACTTTAAGACCGCAATCGGGGTTTTTCCAAAAACACATGAACGTGCGTTTACGATTGGGGGAAGATACGTTTCTGCTTAGGGCTGTCGTGGTTACATCATGCGTTTTGTGTTTTCTTCGGAATTTCCGCAAAAGTCACATGGAGTTTTCTACTTAATTTATGAATAAATTATTGAGTTGTAATCTCTCTGATTGCGTCTCTTCTATTTCTGCGCTTATTTTCAATTTTAAATCGAATACCTTCAGAAATGTGTTTGTTATTATTTTATATCAAGCCACATTTGCCTTCCGGACGTTATAGTTAACAATTGGGTGTCGTCACGACCATTTACCAAACAATTCTTAGCGCAGGTCACTACCTGAACATCTATCAACTGTCAGTGACAGATTAGGAGTTGGATTAAGTCATTACGGACAAGAGTTAAGGTCAAGGACGTGTTTCAGACTGTGGAATGAATATCTTGTTTCGAGAGTCCCTGCAATAATGTTAATTTAATTGACTGACCTACAGCGTGTGCTGTAGAGAAGAGAGTGTGTCATTTTGTGTGGTCTTTCTGACCTAAATACGCAGAGAACACAACTCGCAAAGCTGGGTTTCTTTGGAAGTTCCGATTCAGACGAGGATTATCTCGGTAGGTATTGATTTATTCTCTTCAGCATCGCCCTTTTTTTTTCTTCTTTCTCTTTTAATACTTTTAATTGGACTCATTTTTTATTTAAAAATTTTTTTAAATAAAATGTTGCAATCTTTGATGTTTTGGTTTTGACTTAAAGTTAAAGCTCATGGACGTAAATGTCGTAAACGCAGATTGAAACGAATGATTGAACTTGAGAACGGATTACATGTATTTTTGACATCCGAAACTTCTATTTAATTAGTAGCATTAAATTATATCGTTGTTTAAATCTGACACTGTTACTAAACTACCACAACCAGTATCTTGACACTGTTATTATACAACCATAATCAGTATCTTGACACTGTTACTATACTACCACAACCAGTATCTTGACACTGTTACTATACTACCACAACCAGTATCTTGACTTATGAAATGTTCGTCTCCCATTTATTATGAAAATGTCCATGAAAGAGTTGTGTTATTAAAAGGAAGTAAATGTCTCAGATTGTCACGTGTGGTCAGACGGTCAGTGCTAATCCATCAAGTAAACTAACTGTATGGTCAGTGCTAATCCATCAAGTAAATTCACTGTATGGTCAGTGCTAATCCATCAAGCAAACACACTGTACGGACAGTGCTAATCCATCAAGTAAACTAACTGTATGGTCAGTGCTAATCCATCAAGTACACTCAATGTACGGTCAGTGCTAATCCATCAAGTAAACTCACTGTATGGTCAGTGCTAATCCATCAAGCAAACACACTGTATGGTCAGTGCTAATCCATTAAGCAAAATTAATGTATGGCCAGTGCTAATCCATCAAGTAAACTCACTGTATGGTCAGTGCTAATCCATCAAGTAAACTAACTGTATGGTCAGTGCTAATCCATCAAGTAAACTAACTGTACGGTCAGTGCTAATCCATCAAGTAAACTCACTGTACGGTGAGTGCTAATCCATCAAGCAAACTCACTGTACGGTCAGTGCTAATCCATCAAGCAAACACACTTTATGGTCAGTGCTAATCCATCAAGCAAAATTAATGTATGGCCAGTGCTAATCCATCAAGTAAACTCACTGTATGGTCAGTGCTAATCCATCAAGTAAACTAACTGTATAGTCAGTGCTAACCCATCAAGTAAACTAACTGTCCGGTCAGTGCTAATCCATCAAGCAAACACACTGTATGGTCAGTGCTAATCCATCAAGTAAACTCACTGTATGGTCAGTGCTAATCCATCAAGTAAACTCACTGTACGGTGAGTGCTAATCCATCAAGCAAACTCACTGTATGGCCAGTGCTAATCCATCAAGTAAACTCACTGTATGGTCAGTGCTAATCCATCAAGCAAACTCACTGTACGGTGAGTGCTTATCCATCAAGCAAACACACTGTATGGTCAGTGCTAATCCATCAAGCAAACACGCTGTACGGTCAGTGCTAATCCATCAAGCAAACACACTGTATGGTCAGTGCTAATCCATCAAGCAAACACACTGTATGGTCAGTGCTAATCCATCAAGCAAACACGCTGTACGGTCAGTGCTAATCCATCAAGTAAACTCACTGTATAGTCAGTGCTAATCCATCAAGTAAACTCACTGTATGGTCAGTGCTAATCCATCAAGTAAACTCACTGTATGGTCAGTGCTAATCCATCAAGTAAAATCAATGTATGGTCAGTGGTCATCCATCAAACAAACACACTGTATGGTCAGTGCTAATCCATCAAGTAAACTCACTGTATGGCCAGTGCTAATCCATCAAGTAAACTCACTGTATGGTCAGTGCTAATCCATCAAGAAACTCACTGTATGGTCATTGCTAATCCATCAAGTAAACTCACTGTATGGTCAGTGCTAATCCATCAAGCAAACTCACTGTATGGTCAGCGGTCATCCATAAAAAACAGACTGCATGGTCAGTGGTTAACTATCAACCAAACACACTGTAAGGCCAGTGGTCGTCCATCAAGGAAACACACTGTATGGTCAGTGGTCATCCATCAAGCAAACACACTGTATGGTCAGTGGTCATCCATCAAGCAAAATTAATGTATGGTCAGTGGTTATCCATCAAGCAAACACAATGTATGGTCAGTGATCATCCATAAAGCAAACACACTGTATGGTCAGTGGTCATCCACAAAGCAAACACACTGTATGGTCAGTGGTCATCCACAAAGCAAACACACTGTATGGTCAGTGGTCATCCATCAAGCAAACACACTGAATGGTCATCCATCAAGCAAACACACTGTATGGTCATCCATCAAGCAAACACACTGTATGGTCAGTGGTCATCCATCAAGCAAACACACTGAGATAGGAGAACATAACTGCGTTGCCTGATTTTAACTGTGCAGCTGGCTCAACGTGTGTAAGGGCCCTATTAAAAGCAAATGTGGAATTTCAATTATTTTTTTAAATTATTATTTTTAAAAAATATTTTTTTTTTTTAAGGAAACGGTAAAATATGTTTTTCATTTTCAAAAGTTGTTTTTTTAGGGCCGCATTGTGTTCAAGTTGTGGTATTTCGATTGTAATTCTCATATTTTGAAAATGACGTCAAAAAACAGTGGCCCCTGACAAACCATGCTCTATCCTGTTGAGTTACCGCTCTTTTGTATTCTATCGTGTGTACGTCATATGCAGGGGCGGATTAAGACTGCACGGGGCCCCGGGCTGCAATCAAACGGGGGCCCTATCCAGCCAGCATTCTTAAAATAAAATGATTGTTGACAGCTAATATAACACTACTAAACAAAATGAGGGGTAGGACTGCAATCAGGCTTATATAAAATTAAATGGAAAAGACGTAAACAAGGTAAGGGTTAGCCTGACCGGATGTAACAAAACAGCGAACGTTTCGGCAAAGAGCCTTTATCAACAAACATACAAGACACAAACAAAACGAAAATAAAAATAAAATAAAAAATGAAGGAACTTAGCTGCGGTGAAATCCAAAGTATCCAAAAAAGTATCCACTTTGGATACTTTGGATTTCACCGCAGCTAAGTTCCTTCATTTTTTATTTTATTTTTATTTTC
>MUZC01000315.1:33423-47014 GCA_002072015.1 Radix auricularia | reverse complement strand
ATAATAATTGTAGCTTACTTACTTGTAGAATTAGGTTCGTCTGCAATTTCAGGCCAAAATTTCCTTCCAAAATTCCTAGTCATATTCCTATTATTACTTACTGTGATAACACACCTCGACGACATTGTATGATTGTTGAGAGGAGTGTGGGCTCATGAACTTCAGAATTTTATTTGTCAATATCCATAATAAAAATCAAAATGATTTTAGTTTAAAATGTAGACCTACTGTTTTATATGTTGAAAATCATGCATGAAAGCCAATTCTTATTTATTAAATGATTATTTACACACATAAAATGAGACGAAGTGGCACAAATTTCCGCCATTTTGTTGACTTTTGAAAGCCAATTCGCGCGATGCGCTGGAAAAAATCAAATTGTTCGCGCGTATACGCGCGTATACTAGCGTTTTTACGCTGCCAGTGTAACCACGCACTATATGTTATTGCATTTGTTTTTCGAGAGGTTTCAGATGCGCGACTAGATGAGCGAATTCGCGTGCAGTGTAACCACAGCCTAATATGTTTATGTTCAACAGGTATGGCATATGCCCTACTGACTCAGCTCCCACCAGTCTACGGACTTTACACATCATTTTTCCCAGTCCTCATTTATTTTTTCTTCGGGACATCGAAACACATTTCTGTAGGTAAGTGAACAATATCAGGGTCGACAATTTTTTAAATAGTAGAATTTAACATTTGGACTCATTCTTGCTATTAATAATGTCAGGTGACAAATATGATTTATAGTGAAATTAACAGGTAACAAAAAAATGGTTCTAATTTCATGGCAAAAAGTTCTTTTGATTTAATTAAATAAATTGTTAACATGTAGTTATTTGCCAGATGAAACAGTTATCCACAAATTCATACAAACAGCCATTTGATTGTTTCACAGTCATTTTGAGATGATTTGTATAGAAGTAGGACAAAAATAAACTGCAGTGTTTATATTAAATCCTTACTTTCAAAACCTCCAAAACTTTGTATTTACAGGTACATTTGCAGTAGTTTGCCTTATGGTGGGGGCGGTGGTGGACAAAGGACATGTTGCTTGGCAGCGTCAAGAATTGCAAGGTGCGATCCACGACATCAATGCAGGCCACAACTTAACACATTCCATAGAAGGGGAAGGTATTGAAGTAACCATGCTGACACCTATCAATAAAAGTGAATCTTCTCCTGGGTTTGACCAATTTTTCAGGACTCGGCCTCTGTCTGAGTTGGACACCATCAAAGTTGGTTACGCCATGGCAGTTACTTTTTGTGTCGGAATACTGCAGGTAATATTTCAGTTCTTTTAAGGTTCAAAGTCATATCTGTTGTCTCTCAGTTCTTTAAAAATTTAAATCATTGAAATTATATGAACATTTTCTGGTAACAGTCAGGGCTGTATTTAGACTTGATGGGGTCCTCAGCTGTTTGAGCTATGGCCAGGAGCGTAACTGGGCTTTCCATGCCCTTGGCAATTTTAATTTTAGCCCCCTTGACAAATGGAGGTAAATAAATCCAAAAGGTAGGAAAATACTAAATTTGAAAAGATTGAAGGATTAGCCCTCGGGGCCTTTGGCAACAGCCACGATTCCAGGATGTTACACCTCTGGATATGGGGGCTCTTTTGAAGTCCAGATATTCAATGTCAGTGCCAAATTTTTTTTAAAAAAAGCTATAGCTTGTTTAGCAAATAGGTAAATCCAGCACTGGTGACAGTAGGAGAGTTTCTCAAAAATTAATGCATACATTTTTAAAATTTTAAACTAAGAAAATCAATTTTAAAAAACAGTTTCTTGACTTTAAATTTGTAACCATGTTTAAGTTTGAAGACTATAGACAAAAAATAAATTGCAATTTAAAGTTACATGGATGTAGAAAACATAAAGCTGACTTATTGGTTTGGAAAATAAATTAAGAAAAAATTAATCTATCAGTCAAATTAATTTTCTCTATTTTTTATATCCTAATTTCTTAAAATTTAACTTAACACTTCAAAAAATTTGAAATAAGAATTTTATTTATTTTTTTAAAATTATTTTATTTTTTTTACAATAATCGTACATAACAGTTCAATACAATGTCATTATTAAAATAAAGCAAATTATTTGATATAAATGTAAAAATTTTCTTGATTTGTTTTGTTTTGAAGGTCTTTTTAGGATTTATGCGCATGGGCTTCTTAACAACTTTCTTGTCGGATCCACTGATTTCTGGTTTCACTACAGGAGCTGCAGTTCATGTTTTCTCCAGTCAAATAAAGTCTGCATTTGGAGTCAAGATACAAAGATACAGTGGTCCACTTAAGTTATTATTTGTGGGTCTTAAATACTTTACATTACTTTTCAACAGTATTTTTTTTACACATTGAATAATAAGATTAGCTTATGTTCAGTTTTTGAATTGCATAAAAAAACAATGCATTTATTAACATGATTGAAAAATGTTAAACATAAAAGATAGTATTTTAAATATAACAAAATAACATAACGTTTTTAAATCATTGTTTTAATGGAAGTAAAAGTTAACTAAGTCCTCTTACCCAAATGTTTATGATAGGCCATTATTTATTTTTTATAATTATTTTTTTTGTTGAATATGTATGTAAATTACTTGAAACGGCAAGCTGTAATAAAGTTTTACTTCTAACTCTCTGATTTCAGTCATACCATGATTTCTTCTCCAACATCAGCAAGACCAACTTGGTGACGATGACCACAACCATTGTGGCTATTATATTCCTGGTGGCCATAAGGGAAGGGATCAATAACAACAAAACATTTAAACAAAAATTTAAAGGCATACCAGTTCCTGGTGAATTGATTGCTGTAAGTTTAAACACAAGATTATATAATGCAATTTCTATTTAAAGTCTAATGATTTTTTTTTTACAATATTCAACAGATAGCGTATTAATTAATTTAAGAAGATTTTGAAAGTAGAACAAAAAAATTTAGTTTAAAAAATCTAAGTTAAACTAATATTAAATGCTTCAGAATCATCAGCACACTACTGCCTAGCTAGTTTTATTTTAAATATTTTATATATATCCTGAAAAACCACTTCATTGTTCTTTAATAGTTTTTTAAAATTTGTATTTTATAGGGCTGCGGAAATCAACTATTAATTTCTCGCTTAATCGGTAAAAAGTTTTATCGATTAAAATTATTTTAATCGATAAAATAGCGATTGAATCAAAAGAAAATGTTTTAATCATCTTTTTCGATTTATTAATAAATAATTAATAATTAATAATAGCTTTTACGTACAAACTTCTCCATTTAAAAAAAAAAAGATTGTTAAAGTGTAAACTTTAAAATAAGCTTTTTTTATAAGGAAAATGATATAAAAATAAATTAAATATTGTTTTTACCTAATTAACAATAACAAAATTTAAATTCATTGACATTATATTGAACTACCTATATTTAAATAAAAAAGTGCTAATTGCCAGTTTTTTTTGTTACTTCCCTTGAAATTTTCTGTTTAATGATGACATACATCTTATTTTTAGCTTAATTAAAATTATCGATTAATTATTCGGTAATTTTTCAAAAGTTAACGATTAAATTTAAATTAATTGATAACAGCTCTAGTATTTTAAAAAAGTTTTGTAAATTTTATCAATTTATCATGGAATATAACAAAAAGCCATCTACTTTTTAATATTTTATCCTACAACATAAAAATATCATCTTATTATTAGAAAAGCAACTACCATAAATTTGAACATAAAATGAAACTAAATGAAATTATCACACACAAAAAATTAAACATTCTTCATGTCAAGTGCATAACTTAAAGGTTTTTATTCCTTTGCTTGATTTTTTAAAAAACTTCTGTATTAATGAAAAACTTGTTAAGTAATCATAAATGGTCAATGTAATTTTAAACTGCTTAGATTTTGTTTTTTAAAATAATTTTTTATAACTCCCAGAAAAAACCAGTGTATTAAAGTATTAAATTTGTGTAAACGATTGTTTCAGTTAATTATAGGGACAATCTTGTCTCATCATTTTGGGCTCCATCAGCACTTTGATGTGGAAGTTATTGGACATATTCCTAAAGGGTAAACTCATAAATTGCTTGATTGATTATCAAGGATTTTTAAAATTGTTTTATAAATCTACATTTAAAACATACTTTATTCATTTTCATTTTTTTTAAAGACCCCCCCCCCCCAAACAAACAAACAAACTATTTAGATTTAAATGGAGGAGTATACTTAGTTTAACCTATGAACTATTGCAAAGAAAGATGTTTACCTAAGTATGTCATCTATTAAATAATGCAAAATACATTATCTGTACCATCTTTTAAGAGATTTTGCTATACCATTACTTTGTTTATTGTTCATTTCAGATTCCCAGCAGCCAGTTTGACTTTTATGAAATTCTTACCAGATGTCATTGGTGAATCCTTTGCCATTTGTTTCACAGGTTTTGCCATTTCTTTTGCGATCTCCAAGATTTTAGCAGACAAACACAATTATATAGTTGATCCTAACCAGGTATTTATTAACAGAAGATATCTATTCATTTTTCATGATTTTTTTATTACTTTCAATTTTGTTACAAAGAAATTGACGATTTTTCTATATAAAGGAAAATATTTCAATCTTTAAAGAAAAGAAATTAAAATTTTTCTTACACTAAATGTTGTTTAAGCCTGATTTTTGTCAACTTAAAAATGTATATGCAAATAATGTTTTCAAGAGAAAGAAATACTTGCATGCTAGTTAATTTCATAAAGCTTTCTTCCAAAAGTAAAGATTCACTTGAACTGTGTTTTTTTTTTATAATTATCTTACTCATTCTTCTCTAATATAAAACAGAATATTGAAAATTAAATGCACACTTTTCATCATAATTTGAAAAAATCGTACCTTGTAAATATATTGTGGAATATTTAAAGCTTCCCAATTCTTAATGTATCAAAAGCTGTTCTTTTAGGCTTTAACTACTTATTGAATTAATGTTATTTGTTTTTCCAATAGGAGTTAATTGCACATGGTGTGAGTAATGTATTTGGTTCTATGTGCTCATCATTTTGCAGTGCAGCATCATTGTCCAGAAGTATGGTTCAAGATGGAGTAGGGGGAAAAACACAGGTATTTGAAATATGAAATAAATAAATAATTTATTGCTGTTTTTTATTTTAAAAAAATTTTAAGAAAATTGGACAAGCTTAATGATTTCAATAAATTATAACCTAAAAATTCTATTTACACATTGCTAAATTTTCAAATTATGTATGAAAAATGTATGAAAATATATTTATGATAAATAATATTTATCTAATTATATTTAATACATTTTATTTGCAAATCTAATTTTCAAATGATTTTTTTAACGGAACATTCTGAAAACTTTAACATGAAATTCACATTGGTTTATTTCATATTTGGCGTAAAAGTAAAATAAATTTTAATTAAAAGAGAATTTAATGTAAATTATAAAATTTTGTTTTGATTTCAAAGAAAATGACTTTACAAAAAGTTACAGAATTTCATACGTATGTCTTAACATCCTCAGATTGTTAGCTTGATCTCAAGTGTTTTAGTTGTAATTGTGCTGTTAGCTCTTGGTCCTATGTTTGAAGCTTTACCCAATGTAAGTTTCATTGACTAAATTTTGATAAAAGATGTTATGTTGAATATTTTACACTGGAATAAAAAGTGAGAAGATTCTATAAAACATAAGATAATATTTAATTCTAGACATCAGCCAACCACCATGGGTAAAAGACTTTATTTCAAAAATTAGTCTTTGAATGACAATATGTACTTGAAAATTTTTGTTAATTACTTCTTTTTTTTTAAAATTGTTGGGGAAAAAATTATTTCTTTACCCACCTTATCTATTTTTAACAATAATTACATTTTATCCTTCCTACAGAGTATCTTGGCTGCCATAATCATTGTTTCACTAAAAGGTCTATTTCTGCAATTTTTGGAACTCAAGCGTTTGTGGAAGATCTCTAAAGTCGATTATGTAATTATGATATTAATTTTTTTTAACTTTTTATGGTCCTGGTCACTCAAACATCAGTTGTGAGTCAGACTTTTAGTAGTTACATCAGATGTGAGTCAGACTTTTAGTAGCTACATCAGGTGTGAGTCAGACTTTTAGTAGTTACATCAGGTGTGAGTCAGACTTTTAGTAGTTACATCAGGTGTGAGTCAGACTTTTAGTATTATACTTTAAGACTTTTATACAGAAGCTCCTTCTATGCAGAAAATAATTGTGTCCATAGACCATGACGAATGATCTGTTGGCAAATGATGCAGCGTTCACAGGCCACTACTATTAGGGTTCCACGCATTACCCAGCCGACTAACTAGTGTTAGGTACCCATTCGAAGCTGGTTGACTCAGGGACACCCTAAGCCCTGGGAACAAATCCTTGCCTTCACATGGATTCGAACCGTGACCACCGGTATGCCTGCCACTCGACCACTGTGTCCCATTTAATATTTTTCTTCAATTGCACTCAAAGCATTTAACATTACATCTATGAAGATTTTTGTTTGGGCTTCACAGAATGTAGTATTATCTATAATATATATTTATTTATGTTTGAGTGACATTAAATAGTTGATAGAACTTATCTTTGGATTAATGAAACACTTATACTTAAGCCTTATTTTTTAAATTTAATACAAACAATATGTTTAGATTAACTAAATTGATGATGAAGTTAGTCTCTTCGTAAGGTCCTAAGTGTCCATGCTAGTCTATCATGCTCATCACTCTCTGATTTTTTAAAATTCGCGTAAATAGATTTTATAAAAATTATTCTCTGTCATTACCTTCTCTCAATGATTGAGGATGTCCATAAATAGGCCACAAGAGACTATGTCTGTATCTATACACTCTGGGAAATTTCAGAAGGGATTGTTAAGAGAAATGCAGCCCCTATAAAGATTCATGTTTTGAAATCAGTTCTTTAATATGTTGTTGTTCGGAAAGATAACACCAAGGGGAGCAACCTTCGGTTTTTTTATATGAGTCACTCAATGATCCGTATACAGTGCCTAATGTCTGTGATAGAATTTTGTGGTCCATTACCTCCGCTACAGGAAGCCAGAAGGGATCCTTAAGATCCAATTTGTTAGGGCCCTGTTTCCTCATGTGAATTGTTGGGTTCACTGACTCATTTTTGTCCATTTTTTTCAGACTGTGTGGCTTGTAACCTTTTTTGCTACAGTTTTATTAGATGTTGACCTGGGGCTTTTAATTGGACTTATATACAATCTAGTGCCTATTTTATTACGAACTCAAGAGTGAGTATTATATACAATCTAGTGCCTATTTTATTACGTACTCAAGAGTTGAGTATTTTATCAACATATGCACATTTTATCCATCTTTTCTGTTGCAGAAACTCTTTCTATGCAGATGATAATTTTTATAAGTATTTTTAATGCAAGAAATTGTAAAAAAAAAAATAAACCACCTTTATTCATGTTGTGAACAAAATGAGGGTGAGACTGCAATAAGGCTTATAAATTAGTAAATGGAAAAAACACGGTTTGGGTTACCCTGACAGGGCGTAACAAAGCAGCGAATGTGTCAGCAAAGAGTCTTCCTCAACGAACAAACAATACACAAATAAAACTAAATTAAAAAATAAAAACTTAGCTGCGGTGAAATCCAAAGAGTCAATGAAAACTTTATTCATGTTGCATATTTTATATCTACTCCATAAATGAGGCTGCATATTTATTCCAAAGCTTATAGTTTATTTTATAAGTGATACTGTTTATTGTATAAACTAACTAAAATGAACAAAAGTTGCTAAAGCTCTTGATAAAAAATTTAATTAAATACTTGAATTCCAGGCCATACAGCTGCCTGTTGGGGCGGCTTCCAAACACTGACATCTATGTTGACTCCACAGTTTACAGGGAGGTAAGCGAGGTATCATAGTTACTGCCCTTGAGTTAGAATTATTGTTGGTTTCAATATTGTGACTCAGTTTTGTAATTAATCCCCTCATTTTAAAATGGAAATGCTAACAAATGTATGAATTAGGGTGAGAGATTTGCTGGCTAGGGATGTGATGAGAAATTCAATTTGACCAAGGAGTTAAGTTTCAGAGATCTGACAACCTCCAGAAATTCCATGTCCTGGATTTTGAAATATTAAAAGATTAATAAAAAATCATGGAATACACAAACTCTTTTAATCACACAAGGTTCCCTTAAATGTCCTGAAATTTTAATTTTACTGAGGGTGAGCTGAAAATATTCATGGTTATCTTTCTTTTTTTTAAAATTATTTTGTCACTGTGAGGTATTAGTTTTTGAGTGTTACTCATGATCTGTAATTTTTAGCGCATTTTCGAGAAGTCGAATGCGCTATTGCACCCGTTTTGTCCGTCCGTCCGTCATCACCCTTGATCTCAGCATCCATAAGTCCTAGACCCATGAGGTATATATGTTTTTTGTATGTCCTGACCTGCCATTTGTGCATCAACACTCAGTTACTCGATCCGTTAAAAAACCCCGTTAAAACTACCAAAAAACTTTGCGAATCGAGAGGTAACACTGGCGCAGGGAACGGCCGCCATTGCCGGAAGTCGAATACATCATTTTTCAAGCATTCAAGAGTGGTGCGAAGGCGTGCAAAAGAATTAGTTGTTTTTTTTTGTTTTTTTTTGTTGACGTCATTAGAATATGTGTAAAAGTTTAGAGAGTTTTACGTCATCATTTGTGGTGACTTGTAGTTAGATTAAAGAGAAAATAAATTTTTTTAAAATGTAAAGAAATGACTTTTAAATTAAAAAAATGTCAGGTATATTCATTACACAAGAAAATTCATAAAAATGTCTAAAATCTAAACACAATTACTGATAACTACATAATGCTGATATCTAAATAATGCTGATATCTAACATAAGTACTGATACATAATACGAAAATGCGCTAACACGTCCTGAGTTCCAAAAGGGACCAGGCTTAACATGATTTTTTCTAAATGCCAAGTAATAATTATTTCTACTGGAAAACTCCCAGAATTTTAAATTTGTTCTAGGAACCTTGAAGACTCAAATCAATCTACAACAAACTTGCAGGGTCATCTGGTTGTAACCTTGACATTTGAATACTGAAGTAATTAAAGAGAGGGGAACAAATGTAGATAAAACAAAAGTTTCTTTTGTTTGAAAGGAAAGACTTTGACAAGAGCAGCAATTTAACAGACACAAACATTCTAATGGTAGTCAATCATGTCAGTTGTTTTGTCCTGATGAATTGAAAAGAAAAAAAAAATACTAATCCAATTTGATAAAATGTACCTGGGCAATCAAAGATAGACTATCAAAGTATATAATCATTCTTATTAATGTTTATTTTGTTCAATGCAGGCCTGTAGCTCCTTAAAATTTTTAAATTTTTTAAAATTTTCAGGCCATTCCCATTCCAGGGATAAAAATTTTCAAGTTTGAAGCCCCTCTTTATTTTGCCAACATGGAGAATTTTAGATCAGCTCTGATTAAAGCAACACAGGTTAATCCACACTATCTGAAAAAACTCAAGGATCAAATGAAAGACACGGATATGGCTCTTAGACATCATGAGGTGTGTATGCTGAGGTTTTACATATACAGTGCTACACCTGGGACGTTAAACTTTGAGATATTACATTATAATAATTCTCATCATGGTCCGACCATGCCGGACACAAAGTAGCAAGCTGTATGACCTCTGACCCCACTGATCAATCAGATTGCAAGAAAAGTTAGTACACAGCGTAGGGGGTCATCAAAGTTGAATTGAAGTCAATTACTATGTTCTTTCAGAGCAACAAAATAACATGTATTTTGTAGTGACAGTGTAATGGTTATAACATTTGCCTAACACACGAAGGTCGTAGGTTCAATCCCCAGCTTAGACATTACTTTTTTAATTTAAAAAAATGTTTGTGTTTGTGCCCGTTCATTTCCCACTTTCTTTTCGATCACTATAACAAAACACAAGACGAGTGGAAATAAGCTTGACGAATGGCCTTTGTCAGGCTATGCCAATTAGTTTATGGTTGGCAAGCTAGGGTGGTGCGGGGTGGCAAGTGGCTAACCACAGTGCACATGTTTCCAGATCAACAATGAGTCTCAGTTATCCCCGCTTCTGAGGTTCATTGGCGTTGTTCTGATTTCATCGTGATGCAGTTTGTATCTGTTCACACACCCCCCCCCCCCCCCACTTTCTTTGCACTATCTGTGAGCAAATCTCTGGCATATGCTACGCCGCGGGCATCTAGTATTACATTGTTACAACTTCATTCTGACAAGTATCTGGATGCTCAGAAATTGGTTCTGATTGTCAAACCATAACTTTTAGAAGTATTATCGTTTTTTTAACTCTTTAGATAACGTGAATATGGTGTTTTCTTCATGTACTAAAAATATTAATCAGTGATTGTATCTAAATTTTAAAACCAAAAAATTTTGCAAGTCCTATATAAAACTCATTAGTTTTTGTGAAAAAATTTAATTGCAGTGTCTGATTTCTTGGGAGCCTTTATACAAGGGCCTAATTGTTGAAGACTTTCTTGTCAGGGCCTATTTTGACTGTAGCCCATTGTCTTGGAGGAAGTGTCAGGTCTTATTATCAAGAACTAATTTTTGTGGCTAAATCATTGGAGAGCCAACATGTCACACTCTAAACTGTCAGGAATCATTGTTGGGGCCAACATGTCACACTCTAAACTATCAGGATTCATTGTTGAGGCCAATATGCCACACTAAATAGAAATAATATTGTGGTGAACTGAAATATTCTAGGGAAAAAGGAATCATTCAAAAAATATCACTGTTAAAAATTCAGTCAGTAAATTCTTAAATACCACATGAACTCCAAAGCTCATCAGTAAGCATTCACCTTATACCTGCAGGTTTGCATGGCTACGTCAGAAACCTGGCCCGAAGGCAGGTGTGAGAGCCATGAGCACGGACGGCCTTTGGGTGGTCAAGCCATCCCACCTAACTGTGAGACGTTTGCCATCATCATTGACGGTTCCGCCATTCAGTATGTTGACAGTGTCACTGTCAGAGTCCTCAGAGATGTGAGTAAATTGTTTTGGTTCTTGAACGTTTTCAAATGATTTTTATTTAAGTAAATAAAATAGCATTCATAAAAACTAGCTCATCTGAGACTAAAATTTGTTTTTTTCTTCACTTTTAAATTTCAAGATCTATTTTTACTGTTCTACTTTGTTTAGATTGTGTTAGAGTACAGGGCAGTTGACGTGGACGTTTACCTAGGAGAATGCAAAGGTAGGCAAACATTTTATATCACATTTATAACATTTATGTATCACCTGCTTAAGCTTTCTCCAGGCCAGGTTGTTACTGTAACTCTTTATTATTTTTTTTTCACTCTTTCATGGTGTAAATTTTCAAGGCTCTGGCTCATGGTGCTTTGCCATATTAATGTTCACCTTCATGTTGTTGAAATGGCTGCTATCCATCACGTTGCACAATACCTTGGAGTGTGCTGTTCATCTTTGTCCTTTCAATCATGCTATCGGCCATTGTTTTACTACCCATCTTGTTTACTGTCCATTATGGTACTTTTCACCCCCATGCTTTCCGTCTCAGTACTGTTAAACTCGGTCCCATCAATCATAGCGCTTTTCACCTATGCACTGCAAAACTGGAAGCTTTCCGACATGCTCCTGACCATCATGGTGCTGTCCACCCTATGTGCTTTACGCCTTTCTGCTTTCAACCTTAGTCCTCTTAATCATAATGCATATCAGTTATGGTGATGTCAGTCATGGTGATGCACGCCTTTCTAATGTCCTTAATCATGCTTTCCATCTTAGTGGTATATATATATCTCCCAGCCATTGCTGTCAGTCATTGTGGTGTACATCTTTGTGATGTCCTTATCATGCTTTCCATCTTAGTGATATATATCTCCCAGCCAGGTGCTGTCAATTGTGATAATGTCCACTTTCTTGTAAAACACCTTGGAGCTATCACTTAGGGTGTTGTCCATTAGGATGCTGTCCATCAGAGTGCTGTCCATCAGGGTTCTTTCTGTCCATCTTGTTGTTGTCCATCAGGGTGCTGTCCATCTTGGTGTTATTCATCAGGGTACTGTCCATCTTATTGCTGCCCATCTTAGCCCTGTCCATCTTGGGGCTGTCCATCAGGGTGTTGTCCATCTTGGTATTGTACATCAGGGTGTTGTCCATCTTATTGCTGTCCATATTAGTGATGTCCATCATTGTGTTGTCCATCTTAGTGCTGTCCATCTTATTGCTGTCCATTTTTAGTGCTGTCTATCTTAGTGTTATCCATTAGGGGGCTGTCCATCTTAGTGCTGTCCATCTTGGTGCTGTCCATCTTAGTGTTGTCCATCAGACTGTGTTTCATCTTGGTGTTGTATATCAGGGTGCTATCTATTAATGTGCTGTCCATCTTGATGCTGTTCCTAGAAGTTTACTTGCATGAAAATATTTCTTATTTTATTTGTAAAATATCCAAAATCGCTCTCTTTCAGAGTTCATAATTTAATAAAACACTTTATTATTAGAGCGACATACTGGTTTTGTTTAAGAAACTCCAAGTTGGAAATCTAAAAAAGAAAAATTCATAAATTGTTTTCTTTTTTTAATGCCATCTAAATGCTAGTTTTAAAACCTTATATGTTGAATTTTATTGATAAAAAATTTCCTGCCGTCAGCTCCTGTGCGTGTCATGTTGGACAAATCAGGTTTCTACCATCATGTCTATAGAAGAAATGTGTGTGCTACCATACAACATGCTGTTCAGGTGGCACAAAAAAGTGCTGCCATGTCAAGAGAGGTATATCTTCACTTAATATAAATATATATGGCTCAGTGATGATAATGATAGTGAGAAGAAGAAAAATAGAAGAAGGAGAAAAAGACAGGTGTTTAAAAAAAAAAAATTCTTATTCCACATGCAAGAACAAATACATACAAATTTGAATCCTTCCCATCCGAAATTTGGGCATGGCATGGGTGGCTTGAAGAAACCAGGAAAACCAACACTTTATCAACTTATAAAACTCTAATAAGAATGCAGGATTAGTCCCAAACCATAAATAAGCATAGGACACAATAATCTTCTGTATAGAAGGAGCGTATGTAACAGATAAGATAAGATAAGATCTACCTATGATGTTACTCTTTACTTTGTTTAAGACAAAGGAACTTAAAGATTTAGAAACAAATTTTCAGGCTAGTAATAATTAATTTATTGGTATTACTTTTTAAGCTAATGGACTCAATCTCTTAAAAAGTACTAATAGCTTTAAAATGAATAAAAATTAATTTTAAACTATGCATAAAGTTCATTCCACACACTGAATATTTTTAAAGGGCAAATCAACAATTCATTTTTTTTAGACTTTAGCAAGCACGTTTACCATGGCTCCTGAAGACTTCCTTAAAGATGGTGAGTTTGTGGGGCTGGACTTGGAGACATCGCTGGAGTCTGTTGATAAGATCGTCACCACCGAGAACTCATCACATTGAATGTTCTTAGAATTCTATGCAAAACCTGATTGGTTTTTTTGTTTTTTTTGTTTTGTCTGGTTTTTTGTGTGTGTTTTTTTTTTTTTT
>MUZC01000315.1:6294-33401 GCA_002072015.1 Radix auricularia | reverse complement strand
GGGGGGGGGGTGTTTTTGTGGGGGAGGGGGTCAATTAAATCAGCATTTTCTAGTCAAAGTTGTTTACTAAATCACAGAAATTTGAATAACAAATTATCATCAGGGGTCTGTTTTTTATTTGGGGTCATTTTATGTAAAATGCATTTTTTGTATATTTTAAAGCTGTGTTTCACTCATGTTTACATTTTCATGACAATGACCTCAACTTTAATCAGATCTTGTAATAAAATATCATTTTAAAATATGAAGTCTTAAACATGTTAAAATCTATAAAGCATGACTGCTGGGTAACAATTAGATACATTTTTAGAAGCATGTTGATTTTGACTTAAAAAAACAAATTATATGTTTTAAACAATGACATTGGCAACTAGTTCAACTAGACATTTGAACCAGTTGCTCATGCACATGTAACCTCTTCTTACAGAAAATAATTATTCCAACCTCAAAACTCACAATTCATTTATAAAATAATAAACACTTAATGACTTATAGAAAACGTTATCAATAAAGAAGAAAGGACATACATAACTGAGGCAGCTAATTTATGCAAGATTGACCAGCCAAACACTGCTACCCAGATGTTTGCCTAACTGGATATGTCACGTAAAGAGAAGCAGGTGTTTTTTTTTTATAAGCATATTTTTAGACGGAAGCTAACAAAGAAATGTGCAAGAAATATTTGAGATCTTTCCATGTAAGATGTTTTCCAAATGTTTTTTTTTTTGTTGCTGTCATAACATATCATGTCTGTAACTGCACCAGTGAATGTTACTGTATAATTTAATGTTACTATCTGAGGAAATGTGTTATTATAGCTATAATATTACTATCTGAGGAAATGTGTTATTATAGCTATACTATTACTATCTGAGTGAAATGTGTTATTATAGCTATAATATTACTATCTGAGTGAAATGTGTTATTATAGCTATTGTTTCCATTTGAGGACACTTGATTGACCAACAAAAAAACTTAAAGAGGAATTACTCCTCAGCCAAGACAGATCAGTCATTGAACTGTTTAGATGGTTTTAGTTAGAAATAGAGTGAACTAGCTGACCAATGGCCCACGCATAAAATTTTATCATTTAGTTGAAAATAACTTTGTACATAAGTTTTCATTGAGTTAGTGACATTATTCATTATTATCATCTTCATCATAGATACGATCTTCTTGACAGATGAAACAGATACATGACATTTTCTTGAATAGCTCATCAATAATAAAGCTTCCATTATCTCATAAGTGTATTACTTTCATTATTTTAAAGTTGTATATTATTTTTAAATATTTGTTTTCATGGACAGATCCTTCAAAGAAGCAGGTGGGCGGTGGGGGCTATAAACTATGATAACAAATGTTTTCATAATGTTGACAATTTTTTTTAAAGAGAGTGCAAGCAATATTTTATTGTGTGCAAGAGTCACCATTTTTTAAGATAATATTATTATTAACGTAGGATAAGTCTCTAGGCCAGTGTTTCTCAAACGATTTTGGGTAACGAAACACTAAGAATATTCGAGAATGTTTGCGACACACAAAAATTATTTTTACTTATTTCATTTTAAAAAGATAATTTTTTTTACATATAACTGTGATGTATATTACTGTGATAGATCAGTGTGATTGATGTGCCTGCTTAAAGGAACACATCATATTCCATCGGGGCTTCAAAGTTGACAAGTAAACGTGCAACTCATCATCAACAAGGAGTCTCTCTCGTTTCTTGGACTTGATTTCAGTTAATGCCGATTTTAAATTGCTTTCAAACTGATTAAAGGATAGAATTTTCTGATGGCAAGCCAGAATTCCTTTAAAGTCATGTTTGTGAACACTGATAGAATATGTTATGTCGTAATGCAATCAGCTGCTCCTCCTCTTGGGTCGTCCAACGGATTGATCACCCGAGCAAATCGTTGATGTCTAGTGATGGAAGATAATGTTGAAGAGACTATTAAAGTTGACAGAAAGTGTTCAGAATTTCATAAAATATTAACACTATTTTCTTCTTATCTTGAGATTTGTTAACAGTTAGAAAGCAGTCAAATATTCCTTTTGATATTTTACTTTTCCACAAAGACTACTTCTCATTAATGGACTTTATCTTCGATGAAGATGTCACGATGTTCTCTGATGGTCCTTGAAGATGGTAAATTCAGTTTATCGAATAAATCGGAAAGAAATTGAACCTTCAACCACCAGATTTCGTCGTGTAGACAAGTCTGTCAAAAACTTTTTCTTTTGAAAGCCAAGGAACTTCCGTATGATAAAGTAGGAACTTGTAATCGGAGTCCATTGCTTCACAAACTTGTGCAAAGAGTCGTGACTTGAGTGGTCGAGACTTTATGAAGTTCACAACTTGGACAATCTGGGTCATGATGGAATACAAATCGTTGGGAATTGATTTAGAAACGAGACTTTCTCTATGAATCCTGCAGTGGACGGAGACGATATTGGGATTTTGCTGAAGCGCAAGATTTACAAAACCTTTGTTTTTTCCTTTCATTGAAGGTCGAGTGGCAAGCGCGCTCGACTGGCTTTCCGATGGTCACAAGTTCGAATCCATGGGAAGCCAAGGACTTGGTCCCGGGGCCTAGGGCGTCCCCGAGTTCCACCCAGCTCCAAATGGATGAAAAGTGGCGGGGTAATGCGTGGAACCCTTAGCCGTGGCATGTGAACGCTGCATCACTTGCCAAAAAACAACTGCTGCCTTGCAGATGGTCTTGGCTGACCAAAGGCTATGGAAGCAAATCCAGAAAATACAGCAGGCTGAAGTCGGAGACCACGGGCCAATTGGCGCAAAACTCGTGGCACGCAAAACTCAATATTCAATATTGAGAACGAAGAAGAAGAAGAATTGAAGGACTTCCATCGGTGCAAATGCCAACGCATTTTCTCCAATTCAAGTTGAATAGCAAAATATTCTCGTTAAACATCTTGTAAATGTCACTGCTCTTTTATAGTGACAGTCAAACTTCTGCAGAATAAGAATGCGTTCACAAATGCCGGCGTAGCTTACTTTAAAATTATGCTTTAAAATTATATCTCTTATCCAATGAACAATTTCGAGACAACTACACTGCTAGAAAGAATGACAAAAGAAAATGATTTACACAGACCTCAACCGAATCTAATGCCCTGCCACACTCGAAACACGTGATTACTGATTTCGTTGTTGATTTATTTAACAAATATTTTGTTTAGATTTATTTTTTTTTAAATTTGCTATCTTCATAGCTCAGAACCCTAGCCATTTATTTAAAATATTTTAACTAAATCTCGTGACACACCTGGACATCTCTCGCGACACACAGATTGAGAAACACTGCTGTAGGCGACTAGATGTATGCTCACATAGGCAGGCGCCTTTATATATAGCTTTTGTGATGGGGACGGAATGTATTTATTTACAGGTGGTGAGAATTTATTTTAAATTTGATGAAAATATTTGCTCTCCGGAGATTCATTTTTTACAAAATCCGCCGGTGGGGGAAGGGGGCGGGGACGACGACTCTGTATTTAGGGGTGGGTGGGATATTTTGTAACATGGGCAAAGAGAACGAACGAACTCAATGTGGGAAAACAATTGTGGTGGGAGGCTGATGGTTAAGACAGCGGAACAAGAGCAAACCAGATGAGTTACCAGCCCACTGGCCACTCTTTTCAGAGCATACCTAAAAAAAATTCTTTATTACTTATAATAGAAAATTGGCCTGTATTAATGTAGTGCCAGTGCCGTAATTTTATTAAACGCATGAAGGAGAAATTCAGAAACTAGATGACGATGGTAACAGGTTATCTTATATTATCGGTTACAGTTAGAGACGATCCTTCTATACAGAAGATTATTGCGTCCGACATTTGTTTAGTTAGTTAATAAAAATCTGAAATTATTTTTTTAAATAGCTAAAATTGAATATAAAAATTGTGGACAATAAAGATAAGTCATTTTATTGTATTGTGTACTCGTATATAGTACATTACACAGACTGTGGATCGGCTCACCACGCTTTACAAACATTTTCAACAACTTTTCAAAAGACTTTGCACTCTTGATGTACACTTGCACCATCAGCGATTTCTCGAGTGACTCGCGTA
The DNA here is from genome assembly GCA_002072015.1 of Radix auricularia. Lineage (NCBI taxonomy): Eukaryota > Metazoa > Mollusca > Gastropoda > Lymnaeidae > Radix > Radix auricularia. The sequence continues at coordinate 29,300 of MUZC01000315.1, read as the reverse complement.
TTTAATATTAACCCTAACCGTATTCTTCTTAATAACCCTAACCAGCATGAAAATATTTTTTTAAAAAAGAAATGCATAGACGAGATCGTCCAAAAATCACAAGACTCCAACTATCTTTACTGAAACTTAAACACCATTTACGTCATTCTACTGTAGCACCACCCTCAGCATAAAAAAAAACCAGAAAAAAATAATGGCCGTGGTGGTCGAGTGGCATGCGCACTCGGCTGGCGTTTTGATGAGCTCGGATCTCTGTGAAGGCAGTGATCCTGCCAGCTGCGAATGGGTATCTGAGACTAGTTAAGGAGACAAAGGTGGCTGGAATGGTGTGGAACCCTCATAGTCGTGGCCCTACGAACGCTGCGTCACTTGCCAACAGACCAGAATGGTCTGTGGACACAATAATATTCTGTAAAGAAGGGGCGTCTGTTTAGATAAGACAAGACGAATGCATTTTATTCCAGACCAGACAACAGAAAAATAATTAAACGTTTCTGTACAGTAAATTATTCTGGGTGAGGCACCAACCTTAACATTTTGCCTTTTTCACAAGGCAAAGAAAAACATAAAAGCTTAAAAGAGCAAAGCAAGAACTTGTTCATAAAGCTGGAGGGAAAGGAAATCAAGGAAAGCGACATACATTATAAAGCCATTTATAGTTTTATAAGGGATTTTATTTGTAGTGGAAAATGAAAATTCAAACCTGTCTTCCTTTTTAAATCTTACTTGTTCCATTCATGGTGTGAGACCATTAATATAGCAGAACAAGTTACATTTTAGACACGAATAATTTGTTGCAAGATGAGAAAAATCCAAGTCACATGAGATGTTCGAGAACAAAAAAAAAAAGATTTAAAGTCACCAGAAACTCTAAAGGGATTCTTACAAGCCCACTTGTTATAAGTTGTATTCTTTTTGGCGGTATTAGAAGGGAACATATATGAAATTTAGTTTCTCAAATTGATGGGTTTTTGTTGTTGTTTTTTTTTTGTTTTTTTTAAATATTTTTTTTATTTTTAAGATTGGTATTTCATCATTTCATCTAATCTCTTCGTCCATTACAAAATGATTTTTATTTTACAAACCATCAAACAGGTATAGATCTATGAGTACATAACAAAATATTTAAATATTTTTTAAGTTTAGTGTGTTCTGATCAGCTTTAGCTTTAAAGCTTACTAAACATGTCGATACCCTCCATAAACATCATGGACCTTCTACTTCTTTGAATTGTGTTGTACTTTTTCTTGTATTTTGTTTTTAAACTTATAAATGTATCAAAGTAATTAACCTTAGAATTTTATTAAAGTTTGAAAATAGTTTCCTAATTTAAAGAAAGAAAAACAAAACTTTATGTCATAAAGTAATTTATTGCTTTAAAAAAAAAAAAATTTAAAATAAAAATATCTTTGCAAATTTTAATTATTAGGTTGTTCAAATTTGTCATCTAATAAAAGTTGGGTTAAATAAAAAACTATAACGTAAAAGTAAAACTTGATAAAAAACTTATTTGAGCTTAGCGAAGGTGCCTTCAGCTTAATTAATCAATACATAATTGAAACGAAATTCAAGATTATTTCAGCTCTTTCAACAAGCAGCCTGTACTTTATGTTATTCTTTAAAATGAAACACCTGTACACATTGTTTCGGGACCCAAATCAATTTAAAATTTAGACAAAATGCGTGCTTGACGTCAGCGAATTTTGCCATAGATCCATGACGTATCCCAAGTTATCTCGGCAACCATGTGTTTCCTAGTGCGTCTTTGTTTACCATTTTGAACACACTTCGCGATGACTGCATTCGTTCTCTTTGGGTCACTATGTTACAATGGATATCTCCTCGGATGATCCGACGAACTCCCTCACAAACGTTATAGAAGGGGAGAATAGTCCAGGAGAAACAGGTGTGCTTTCTGGAGAAGAACTTGTGCATGGCCATAAAGTGACAGGGTCGCAAAGTAGTATTGATTACGAGAAATTTGGTGATAGCAGACGGCGTGGTACAGCTCCGCGCTCAAAATCTTTCCTTGAAGAAACATCACGATCCAAAACTTCTCTGTTTATGCAACGTAAGCCAGGGGGGAAGGGGAAAGGAATACGATCGACTTTCGGTTCTTATGGTGACGGAATTTGTCCCGGAGCTCCATGGGACTCTAACAAAGGGTAGGTGTGATGTACAAACGGGTCCCAACTTCGGGTAAGTCTTGTAAATTATCATTTTAATAATAAAACTGGCCAGTACTTTAAAATACTTCTTCTGGATAACCAACTCCGTAATTGTACTAAAGTAAAGCATTAATTAGTATTCTCTGTGTTAATCTAAAAAATGAATACTGAAGTTTTAGCATAAAATACTAATGTTGCAGAATTGTGTATAACATTTTAGTTATAACATTATAAGTGTTCGAGTAAGGTTTTATGAAAAATATATATTATTGATTTGAAGACGAGAGTACAATATATTTTTCCATGTAAATTGTCACTCTCCGATTACCACTTTTCCCGTCATATGGCTCATGTGCCTTTCATCCAGATCTGCTTTGTGCGGAAAAATATGTATTTATTCAAATATAAAATCACTAACAAATAGTGCTATAGTTTGAGATGTGTAAATTACAAGATGAAGAAAGGAATAAAAATATGGCAGTGGCGATTTTTTTTTTAATGTAATAATTTTTTAAAACATGCTTTATTCAAATTACATATGCATTATTTAAATCGATACATGATTAAGTAATGTTTTAGAATGTTCAGTTTTCGAGATTATCGTTAGTTTCCGTTAGTTTTTAAACAAGCGCACTTGATTTTCTGAAGGCTTTTGTTATTTCAAGTGACACTGAGAAAAGTTTATATATCCCAAATATTTGTTTTTAATACTTAAGTATTATCTACCATATCTTCCAAATAATGGGAAAGCCATTTTAAGTCTGCGCAATGCAAAACATATTTATTTTGTAAAAAATGTTTTCAAATAGAGAGTTATTTGGTTTTTTACACAATTTTTGAATGAATTTTATTCAAGTGTATCATATCTTTAATATTTTTAAACATTTAAAATAATTCATTTCCTTATTAATATTTAGCGTGAAATATAGTCACATCTCCATAGATTTAATGAAACCTTTATTATCCGTGTAAGATGACATATAGGAAAGTCTTAACTTATAGAACTGACAATGTTTTGTCTTCACACAAGCGAACATTGTCGGGGCACCTGCTAAATTAAAATCAGTGTGTACCACGAAATTTGCGACATATTGCGCACTGAGCACAGTGCATAAATGCTTAAAATTAGTACTAACTCCGGGAAAACCCTGTAACTAGCTGTTCCAAGATGACGTCTCTACATACGTCACAGCGCGCTGTCCTTTTTTACTTGGCTAACCCTGAGTTCATATCTTGGTTGGCTTTCCGTTGGGTATCTTGCCAATGGAATATGAATTAGCCTGCAGTTTGTTGATAAATCAACTTGAATTCGCTGCCACATCTTAACAAGCTTTTGTTTTCGTCAGATTAGCTTTGAACGATTCAGTTGACAAAGGCGGTGACCAAGAGAAGAAACTACAGGTAAGCTTTTGGGCCACAATTTTCAACATGGTTTCCTGTTTCACTCATGTGTTGCTATGCATTCATGGATGTGTTGGAAAGTGCTACTTTCTGTATTTGAAATTATATCGCTTATTTTAAGTAAATACGATCTTAGCTACAAGTATTCTAAAATAATCATATGAGAAATAAATGCTGCATACTTTTTAAAAAAAATATTTTTTTTTAAAAATTTATTGCAATTCGTCCAGCAATCCATAAAGTTTGAGAAAGTGAAAGCTAATGGTAATTTCATTATTCTTTTTTTTTCTGAAAAAATTACACATTTCTAGACTCAACGAAATGTTATAACCTTTTCTTATTTGACTATTTGTTAATCTCAGCCATTTTCATCTAATATGGTAAAATATTCAATTTTATTAAATCGCTTTCATAATTGATAGGAATTACTTAGTTAAATACGTAAATTTTGGCCAAGAATGACATTATGGCATCTGATCATCGGGATCTTTAGAAGGTTAATTTAGAATAAAGAACTATAATCAAACAGTTTTGACCTTCATTAAAGCATTCAAGTTTCTCACCACGTTTCTCACCACTTTAGCGAAGTGCAATTTTTTAAAACATGTTTGCGGAGCTAACCGTTAAGTATTTTTAAATTGAAACTTTTAACTATAATTTTTATTTAAATTAATTTATTTAAATATGAAATTGCATGTGATTAAAAGCTATTTATCTTTTAAAAATTGGTTCCCATTTATTGTAATCAACGTTCCCACTAAGATTCATTGTTCTATTATAATGTGCTTAATAACAAACACGTGTGCTAATTTGATCAGCATCCATTTTTTATGTGAGCAAATACAAATATCATATTATCACTATCAAAATTTGCCGTTCGACGTCGTGTAATACAATTATTTAAAATTAATAAGTAATAATACGTCTCTTTTTTTAGATTGTATTTACTGACTGTTCTGTTCAAGCTGGTGGTGTTACTCAGAAATTATTTGACTCAAAAGTGTAAGTTGTTTTATCCTAATATTCAAACACGTTTTATCATAGATTTTCAAGGAACAGTTACTCTTAATCATTTTTTGAACAAAATCGTTTACCACAGTAATGATTAATAACCCCAAAGGCTAAAGATTCCCGAGTATATTTTCTATTTGCTCTTCTCCAGAACGTTCGCAGATTTGGTACGTGTTTGCTCCTCTCAGGAAAACGCCCCACAGACTAACAAGGCTCAGCTGGGCAATACTCTTCTTTCTACTGTTCATGCCAGCACTCTTGTGTCAAATTATTTAAATACGTGAGCACCTGTTTTTTTTTTTAATAGTTTGAAAATTCACCATAAGCTTCAACATTGATTTATATTTATTTTTTAATTAATAATAAAACTACACACCGATTTAAAAAGACCAAATTGAATCTTAACGTTTGGTTAGCTTGTGGCAATGTAAAGCATTTTCTTTATTTGTATGTACTCAAATATTGTTAAGTAATTGACATGTACAGATATAAATCTGAATTCTATCTTATTGAAAGATTTAATGGCAACCATGTTAACATTAGCTTTAATGCTCCTACACCCCATTAAATCATATTTAAGAAATCGCTCTTAGACCAACTTTAAAACCATATTTCAGATATCGCTCTTACTTAGACCAGCTGAGGAAGACATGCGGCCGAGGCGACAGTCTAGGGGAGGCGATCAGCTCAAGAACTTGTATAAAGTCTGTGCCACTCGTTCTTCCCCTTGCCCGGATGACTCCGGTTTTCTCCGATGATTCCCGAGAAGATCCAGAATTCCTCGAGCTGCTGAAGAAAACAACAACTGAATCGATTCGTAAGTTGTGGCCTCATCCGAATAAAACGAACATTGTTCGAAAAGCAGGCTTGTCAGAGACAAATGAAGACAAAAGAGAGGACTGTGTGTCAATGACAGTTAATGCAGTGGACATTTTAGTGGTGACCGAAGACAGCTCAGAGGAGATAAATGAAAATTCCCCAGTAGTTCCCACGGACTCTTGTGAAAAATCAGACGTCATTAACGATGCCCCTTTGACTGACTGCGAAGAGTGTACATTGTATGACAGTAATCTAACCTCGGACGACATTGAGAACTCGATGAGTAACCAAAATCATAACATGAAATCCATGGGCGAGCCCCTCGTCTTAAGCGACGGTGGCTCGGCTAACATGCTGAATAAGACATCGTCCGGGCAAATACAAAAGGGCCTCCTGAAAGTGCCTAACGACAATCTGACATCCGGTGACAACTTTTACCGCCATTGTCATGACGCATCTGGTCAGGTGGCGTCTAACACAAACTGGAGTGAGTGTGGCCAGACCAAGTGTCCCAGTGACTCGCCCAATCACCAGTCAAAACATTCTTCTCTGGACGTATTCCTCAAACACCAGCAAAAGCTACTGCAGCAGCAGCAGCTTCAGCGCCAAATTCTCCAGCATCAGCAACAGCAGCACCAGAGACAACAGCAGCATCAGCTCATTGAACAGTATCAGCAACAAGAACATCAGCGTCAACAATCTTCCAGCAAAAATTTCCCGTTCCCCACGACTGACCCCAACAAAGGCTGGTTTCAAACCGTAGGCTCAACCAATGAATCCACGTCCCCAAAATCTCGTTTGACTGTGGGTAACCAGCAGTCTTCAACGTTCAGTTCTAGCTCAATGCCAACAGGGCATGGGGGTCTGGATGTGTTTGGAAATGGAAATCAGGTACGCTGATATTCTATTTGTGGTACTCATTAAGCTCCTAAATGTATCTGAATTCAAAATATAATGGCTGTACTTTATAGTTTGGTACCATGACAAAATTTATGATTTTTAAAAAAAAAGATATATCTGCATTGTACCGCTAGAAAAATGAAATAATTGCCCTTGTTTAAATTCTCTTATCAGTCAAACTCAGATTATTTCCCTTCCAACAACCTACAAGGCATGCCAACACTAGGAGGTTTTATGGAAAATCAACAAACTGTCTTCTCCGAGCTGGCTGCATCCAACCGCACACTAAAGGTAGTAAGTACATTTCAAAAGTTTTAACTTTTATTACAATTACAAAATAAACATTTGTTTAAGCATTTTTTTACTAATTGCAATAAAATCTTTGTAAAAAAAAATTTTTTTTTACAGAAAATAAAAAATTAATGGCAATAAATTTGAGAAATTCAAGTTAATGAGAGTTACCCCGTTTTTTTATCACTTTCAAATATTATTAACTAGAAAAAGTGTACTTTGATTAAATGTTAATCTCTTCACCACAGGCAAGTTATGCCTGCCTTGACCCCAGTAACCCGATGACCTTGTCAGTGGAGCCCCTTCACGACTATAGCAGTGATCGGGATGCCTACATGCACCAAGGTAATGACAGGCAGGGCAACTTCGGCCCGTCCCCTGACGACAAACCTCCGTGTTCCGAGTCCAGCAGATCTTGGGCTGAAATGTCCCGCCCAGCCTACGACAGCGACCCTATGTCCGCCTCTACGCTTGAGGACAGACTGAGACGAGCTTATGCTCGGTCTCGGATCTCTCAGCTGGGCCAGGCGACTCAGGGCCAGGCGACTCAGGGCCAGGCGACTCAGGGCCACGATTCTGCTCGTCAGCCGGTGCAAAGGCCCATTTTGAAGATTAACCCCAGCGCGGAGGGCAACCAGGAGAATCAGAACTTTGGCGCTCAAACGTTCAGGGGCGGATTTGATCCCGTAAGCCGAGGTAATTCGGATGCTGGGTTCGAGCTTAACAACAGGAACAGTGCTGACGCTGGTTATGATGACTTCAATAGCAGGTATCGTTGGAACAGTTTGGCCACCTGCTCGGGTCAGACTGATGGCCCTGACAATAACGTTATGTCAAGTAATTCTGCTACAGGACGTGTGGAGATGGAAGAGAATTTTATGCATCTACAACCCACCGAGCAGAGTTCTCGTGAGTAATACAATTTTCAATACCTTTTACCCATTTTCCTAACCCACATATTGATTATAGACTACTAACTTAAAAATATTATAAATCTATTTCATTAGCATTCAAAAGCTAGAAACTTTAAAGACGGAAATTATCTCTTTGCAAAAACATTATTATAGGTTTGGCCGCATGCGTAACTGTAACGTTTTCATTACTTTAAATTTAAAATATCTTTCAATATCATACAACAAAAACATTGATTTATTATCTGTTGTCGAAATTATTTGTAATTTTAAAATTGTTTTTTTTTTTTCAATCTCCTTTATTTTGATTACTTCCTATTTAATGTCTACAGGTGTTTCACGTCTCTACCAGTGGAAACAGAACATGCTTCCTTCGAATGACGCCCCCTATATCCCCTCGAACAGAAATTCAGCGGAGAGTTCAAGACTTAACTCCAATGACAATATACCCAGCAGCCTCCTGTCTAGCCTGCAGACGGACAGAGACTTTTCTTGGAACGCCTCTTCCATGGGACCTTCAATGGGCGGACAGAGTGCCCTGTGCGCTGACCAGCAAGTCCTTGGCAGCGCATCTATGAGTGGCCAATACAAGTTTTCTGATGCGTACCTCAATAAAGTTTCGTCTTATCCAACTGATCAAAGGCGCCAGGTACCTGGCAACCCATACTTGATGCTGAGGAATCAGAGTGAACAAACTGATGAGTCGAGCGTCTTTTACGATAGTGAGGACACCAGACAAAATGCGTGGTAGGTATATTTGGACTAGAAAGTGTAATGATAATAATTCGTAAGCGGGGTGTGGGTGAATACAGCCAATGATTTACAACAGTTTGTAACAAGTGAAGGCAAAACCAAATACGAGATACTATTTTTATGTTTCACAAGACGGTACGAAATATCTTTTTTTCCTCACCTGATTCAGCTGATTTCTTTTTTGAAAAAAAAAACGTTTTAATTTAGTTTAACTTAATACGTAGGTTTGTTTTGTTTTTCAAACTGATCGAGATTTCAACAATTTAGCTCTCTGCTATTTTCAAGAGAGTTGTGTTTATATTTATTCATCTCTCAGACCATTTCCTTAGGTCCTGGAAAGGAAGGCATGCTAACATAGATGAGGCACAGTCCATGCGTGGCAACACTTCAGCCTGTGGTCCAATGTTGTCCCAGTCGATGCAGATACTCAATAACAAAGTGAGTTGTCTTAAAAATAAATGTTATACTGATAGTCATTTCAGCGGCGTAGTGAGGGTGCAAAATTGTGGTTGGGAATGCTACGGATGGTATTGTGTTCGGGCGGCGAAATACTCGTTATAAATTAGCTTCTAAACATGAAAAGGTCAGAGGAAAGAAGAGCTTTTTAAATAATTAAAAGAAAGGCCAAGGAAGAATTAATAAAACAAATGAACAATTCTAAATTATTTAGTAGTTACTACTACCAAAGTGTCTAAATCCATATTGCTTGTCAACTCCTATGATAAAAATGCTACTGAATCGAAAAAAATAAGGAAGTGTAAAAATATGACACTTTTAGGCTGGTACCTGTAATTATTCAAATTTGTCAGCGGCCCTGAAAATTACTGTATTTGATAAAGTCCAACAATTTATCACAATTTTAAAAACCCACAGGACTTAATTGATATTAGTAAATGGTCCGAAATTTAAGATAAAAATGTGCGATTATTATTAGTGCAGCGAGAAAGGGTTCTACGAATAAACATTAAGTCAGCAAATCAGAGTCATGTTTTAACACCAAAAGGAGAGCAGAGACGGCTAAAGCGGAAATAATTTTACAGCATGCATTATAGATGGAAAAAATAGTTAAGGCATAGCTTTCTAAAGCATCATTATTTTCTTTAGTTGTTTGTTTTATAGCATAAAAGCAACGGGAAACTGAAAGATTTAATAATTGTAAGATACTAAGTCCTAAAGAAGTCAATCATAAATCAAGTGCTCAAGACCAACAAAAAGTTTTGCAAATTGAAGCGACTAAAAGCCAAACTTCAGGAAGTATAGACAGAAAGAAAAAAAGTTTTTGTTAGAACGTTTGTGAATATCAAATTGTGACTAAACAAAATGATTCATTTGAGTAGCCCCAGAGAGGACAGAACTAGAACAAATACAGACTAGCTTCGAACGGATGCATCTGCTATCAATGTGCGATTCAATTCTCTGAGATTATCTTGTGAAAATGGTTTTTAAAAATGCAATCGTAAAATTCGTCCAAAAAAAACACAGAAGACCTACTATTATTCTAATATGCTCAATAGTGTACCCAATACTTTTGCAGTTTATAATTGCCTAGTAAAAAAAATGGAATTCGAAATCGACCTTAAAATTTCAATGGAGGCTTCCAGACAAAGAACAAAAACAAAATGTTGGTGATGGAAGTGAAGCCTTATCGCTGGAAAACGATTTGAGCAAAAATTGTATTATATATATTTTTTTTAGAATAAAAGCATCTAACTTTATGGGTCGGGGTCGCGGAAAACATCTGCCCCGGATTGCAGAAACCAACGTACTTTCGATAAACTTTGTTTTACAAAAAAGGAGAAACTAATCTTTAATGTTTTCATTTTTTCCAAGAACATTATTTTGTTGTAACGGATTATTTAATTGAAAAGCTACACTTAGGAACACTGGGTTGGTGCTTAAAAACATCCTGATCTAAGGGGCCACCCATAAATGACGTCACGCGATTTTTGCCTATTTCTGACCCCCTTCCCTCCTCGTCACACGTCGTCACAAAAACATAGACCCCCCCCCCCCCCCCCCCCNCACACACACACACACACCAGCATAACATTACAAAGCTTGCCCCGCCCCCATAAAAGCAGTATTTTCTATTTGAAAACGAGCATGTTTCAAATCACTGTTTTGTCATTTAAGTATGAATTTAGTGTAAGGCTGCTCTCTAATATCGTAACACGCATGAAGCCATCTGAAACGTCATCACATAAATTGTAAGCAAGCAAATTTTAAGTGGAACTTTCATTTAAAATTGCGCGTTTTGACAAGACTTCAAATTTCTTAAACACCCCCTCCCTCTCGTCACATATCGTCACAAATGTGTGACCCCCTTCGCCCCTCGGTGAGTAACGTCATTAATGGACGGCCCCAACTGGTAAAGTAAAATTATTTTAATCGATAAAATGGCGATTAAAACAAAGCCATGCATGTAGAGTAAATGCTTCGATTTATTAATAAATAATAAGACTAATTATTCATAATTAATAATAGTTAGCTTTTTTTACGTACAAGATTCTCCATTTAAATGTAAATTTTTAAATAAGCTGTTTTCATAAGGAAAAAGATATAAAAAAATTAAAAATTGTTGTTGTTTTTTTAACAATAACAAAATTTAAATTCATTGACATTATATTGAACTACTTATATTTAAATCAAAAAATGTCGATTGCCTGTTTTTGTTACTTCCCTTGAAATTTTAGTTTAACTTAATGACGTGATATATCTTATTTTTTGCTTTAATCAAAATTATCGATTAATTATTCGGTAATTTTTCAAAAGTTAACGATTAAATTTTAATAAATTAATCGATAACAGCCCTATTTTAAACCTTTGCCTAAGGGGAATGTTTGAAATGTTGAAAAAGTTTGCCTACCATGGTTCTAAAACTTAATCCATTAACCCTCTACAATGGTGGAAACTTAATGAACACTAACAGTGATATCTGATAATGTCATTCCTTACCAATTCCTTTTGAGGATATCAGTTACCTCAGTTCCATGTGAATAAGTGTTCAACTCGGGTGGTTATATTGTCAATTAGACCAAATGATGTCAACACACTTTTCTTTTTGCGTACTTGGTTAAAAGATGACATATAAAGGAAACATTCCAGTGTTTTTTAGATTTTTAACAAGAAAGTTTAAAAAGTGTTACTCATGACATAATAATGTTAAATTTTTGGCTTTAATCGAAATTAAAAATTAATTAATCGTTATTTTTTCAAAAGTTAACGATTAATTTTAAAATACTTTGATTTTGCAAGATCACTGTCGGATTTTTAAAAAATTTTTTTTTGGTTCAATTAATTAAAATCTTTTTTTTTTAGATATTGGCCGCACAAACCAACCCAAATAATGGGCGGAAGTCAAATGTCAATGAAGATAAAAACAAAGAAGACGAAAACCTTCAAAATGATGACGACATTCAACAATCAGACATGACAAAACTACGTCTAAGTCGTGCGTTTAGTGACCCTTCCTCAACCAACTCTATATTCAGACCCTCTCCCCATACCAGTGCATCACTTTCTCAGCTCACCGTATTACAACAGCAGCAGCACCAGCATCATCAACAGCAACAACAGCAGCAGACAAACAGGCAAAAGTCAGAAGATTCTGTATACAAAATTGCAGAGGAGCTCGAAAAGACTTACTTAGACGAGCCCCCGGGCTCCACGCCGTGGCATGAGATGCCCCCTGACGATAACTGCAGTCAGGACTACGATGCGGACAATAACGGCGGAAGTGATAAGTATGTCCAAGTCCAGAGTTTTGACGGTTCAACCATGATACTAAGTGATCAAGAACTGGCTGCTCTGAGGTCCAACAGTTCCAACAGGATGTTCTCCAACACCAAAGAGCAGCTGGATCAGAACCAAACTATTCAGACTCCGAGGAACCAAGACCCACACAGACCGAGAATGATTCTGGGTGCAAACAGCTTGAAGCAGCAATCCAATGACGACAAAGTGAAAGCGGAGGTTGAGGAGAGCAACAGAAGACTCCGCGAAATGCTGGGGCTTTTCCCCAACAAAGAGCAAACCCCGTGCAGTAGTTCTAATTCGATAAGGATGCAGGAGAATGTTATGTCCAATCAGCAAACGGCGTCTCTCGTCATGAACTCACAAATGCAAGGTATGATGCAACAGAATAGCTCACATAATTTGGCGACAAATCAGATGACTAGAATGCAAATGTCAGGTGGTAAACTACAAGCGTCCATGGGAATGGCGCAACAAATGTACTGTGTGCCCAATATTCTGATGCCGCCACAATCCGTTCAGAACCCTAACCCTAATAGACAATCCAATTTGGTCGGGGTCATGACTTCTGCGTCTCGTTTCCCTCAAGGCATGATTCGCGTCCCTTTTGTGGACATGTTATCCCGGGTGGTGTACGTCCACCAGATGCCCGTCAACATGAGTTCCACTCATCCTAACAACAACCACAACAACAGCAGCAGCAGCAATCCTCACGTTAATACCAGCAACATAATAACCATCAACACCAACGACAATGACTTTAGCGCAAATGGACAGAACGATAAAACTGGCCGACCCGTTCGATCCAACACTGTGAAAAATAAAGCGACGTTCATCAAAATGCGCTCCGGCTCTGAAGAGTTCACGGTCCCCGTTCTGGGTATGAGGCCGTCTTTAGATGACAGTGTGTGCCCGAGACTAATCAAAACCAGGACGAACCCATGGGACCAAGATCTTGACCACGATTTCTCGAATTCTCTTATGTCCAAAGCGGTAAGCATGGAGAATATAACTGGTGTTTGCACTTCACCGAACATTGTAGATACTAACATCTGCAATCCAGAGATGACCATGATGTATCCGGATTTGACGCCGGTTGTAAGCAGCAACCCAACCAACACTGACCAACCGGCCAAGACGGCTACGTACATGCAGTGGCCAGCTTCTGCCGACATGCACCCAGAAATGCTGGATATGCTGCCTGTGAGGCGTGCCATGCCAGAGGACTGCGGCTCGGGACGGTTATGTTGGCCTGAGATGGAGTTTTTGATGTCCTCGAGGGAGCAGCTTCAGACGGCGAGGCGGAGCAACAAGCCAATGGGCTCCAACAAAGCTAATCTAATTAGTATTATTCCTAAAGGTAATGGCACTGAAGGAATGGGGTGTGGAGGTAAGGAAACAAGGTTTGATAAGCCAGAGACCAAATTTTAATGGTCAATATGTTTTATACTCAAAATTTGGAGGCTCATTTGTTGTGAGACATATTTTCTTAATTTTGTTTTCGTGATATCCTGGAGTTTTACCACTGTGATTTTCCCCAGTAAACTTTATTTTAAATCAAGTGTTCAATATGAAATGGTAAAGTGTTCATTTTGGATTTGTAGATATAAATGTACTGTAATTATTTTAGCTTATTTTCACTTACAGATTTTATTTGTGAAAAAGACCAGTAAGGTGTTATGTTTATTTCGTTTTACCACAGACGGTCGTTTGATTTTAATGTGAAAACAGCTCTTCCACAAAACACTTTTACCTCTGTACAGTCATTATTTTCACCGACTATAGCATTGAACTAATTGTATTTAATTTCATGGGCACTCTGTGTGTAGCGAATTATTGTCGCCTCAACAATGTTTAATGTACATCTTTTGATTCATTCCATCTTGGGTTTTGTTAACAAGTTTTATTTACCCCAAAACGTATTTGATAACCAAGTCAGGGAAAACTATACAGTGTAGAACGCGTGTTATGATTGTACGTGACAACAGACGATGTGATCTCGTTTATTGCATAATTATATACCTTTCTTTTGATGTAGAAAATGTGTGCTATAAGTCGTGTTTTCAAAATGTCTCTGGCTCGGGACATGAAAATGGGCATGGTTTTTGTAAAGTCATTGTACTATGGCCAACATTATTTTTAACGTTTAGCAGTCAAAGCATCTGATATAATGATTTCTTGAGACGGGGTCGTGTTGTGCCACTGAGGATTGACTCAAAAGTCAGTGGGTTATGTCTGAACATGCAGAATGTTATCAATGCTAAGTATAATCATACACACACAAAAATGACTTTAAAAACACCATATTGTTATATACTGTAATTCACATGAAACATTCACAATGAATGGGTTAGATGTTTTCATATACAATATACTATAACTAAAAATAAAGTATCTGTTGCTTAAATTAAATTTGAAATAAAATGTACATGTGGATCTTATTTTATTTTTTTAAATCTTACACATGGGATTTTTGAGAAACATGTTGTGTCCTAGATTTTTTAAAAGAATCCATCTTAATTTTTTTTTTTTTTAAGTTTAAAAAATATCATTGGATAAAAATATGTTGTTTTTTTTTGTTGTAGTAAAATATTTATTTCAGATTGGGCTCGATTCAAAACAGTTCAATTTGTTTTTCTATGAACTCAAATTATGTTAGAGCCCTTTCAACGCCATTGTATTTTGCCAGTTTGAAGCTTAAATATAACATCACCTTGGGTTCATAGTCTAAGTAGAACTGTTGACGGTAAAACATATATCATCTTTTTACATTTTCTACTTTTGTATTTGCATCAATTTTCTTCCCCGTAAATATTTTTAATGGTTTAATTTTGTATCGGATGGCGAGATCATTTTGTCAAGAATGAAATGTTCTCGACAAGAAGCCTTGCACTAGCAATGTATTCTCAACAAACAAACAAAAAGTTAATGCAGAATCACAGCATAAGAAATTAAATTGTCAACCAAGGCTGCTATTGAAAACTAAATAATTTTTTTATTATTAAATTGTGATTATCGTTTTTTACTATGTTAGCTTTCGAGTTGGACTCTCTGTATGCTATGATTCTGCCACAGCTATGCACGCTCGCAATACTAGTCATTGCAAAGGCACATGTAAATAGGTTTATTACAATCGAGGTACTTTGATCATTAAGATGTAACCGTTTATTTGGCTGTACGTTGAATTGACTGTTCGTGCACTGACAGGCCAGATATGTGCTCCCCATTGTATTGCAAGTCGTTATTGGGATCATTGTGCTTATAAAGCATAACGGAATCACTCTTTTGAGGAATAATTAAGTGACGTCATGTCCACACCATTTTTTCCATGTACTTAAACCCAAGTTAATTTGGGCAAATATCGTGTATTTATTGATACAATCTTCAGACTTTAATGAATTGCCTTTGCTCACAATACTCCTTTTTAGCTGGTCCCTTTTTTTTTTAATAATAAACTTCAAGATCTTTTTTTTTCAATTTTCTCATTATTATTTGGAAAATGAGCACAAAATGTTTAATTCATCAGACTTTTTAAAAATTTAAACATATCTTAACTACCTTTTTTTTTTACAACGTTTGAAATGTGCTCATATAAGATTGGAAAAAATACGACGCTAAAAACAGACATATTTTGACTATTCTCATTATAGTTACCTTTATAAATAAACCTTTCATTCATAATAACTTTTTATAGGTGTTCGTTTTTAGAGTTTCAGAGTGAACTCTGAGCATATTTGCTAGTATTATAAGCAAAAGCCAAAATCATGAAAAAAAATGTTAGTTATATGTTCTAATTATAAACCTTTCAAGTTACATATAATCGTTGAACCTTGTTAAAAGTTAAATTGTTACTTATAAAAAAATATTTATTTACCTAATGTATGTCAATGATAAGATTTTTTAAAAACTTATAATTTTGTTTAACATCTTGCGGAAAAAATAAAAGTTTGTCAGAATTTAAAACATTATTTATTTGATTTTGGAATGCCCTTCAAAAATTAACTATTCGGCGGTTATTTCAGTTAAAGCAACCCATCATGTATAATTTTGTCCAGTTAGAAACGGAAAGATTTTTTTAAAGTTGGTGCATTGTTGTTTTTTGTTGTACTTTCGTTGTAGTTGTTGTCACGATAGGCCAAGAGACATTCCTTTGAATGCCTCACTGAAGTGCCACCATTTTTTTATAGCCAGATATACAAAATGAGTCTTTCAAAGAGAACTTTCACTATTTTACGCTTGCTTGTGCATGAAAACTTCTGTTAAAACAAAATAAACACATCCACCTCATTCGAGGACTTTGATTTTGCGAAGACGGTGAAGATGTTCTGTCATTTTGATTCTTGTTAAGACTGCTGCCATGAGGTATTTGAATGCAGCCTACTATTAGTATGTTAACAATTGTATCTCTTATTTGAATGGTTTATTCACTACTGACAGTTTACTTATCACGCTATTGAGAAAGTTCTAATGTTTTGTGTGAAATTATTACTTGCACTTAAACTAAACCCTTATGAAAAATTTTTAAAACTTTTCCTTTACAGTTGCCGTGGAAATTTGGCATTTTAAACTATTGCTTGTAACTGTCTATGTTCAAAAGTGATTGAAAAGGGGAAGCTATTAAGAATGAACAAAGACGAAGCAATATAATTTTATCTTTTGCATTCTAACAGTGTGTCCACATGTGTTTTTGTGTTAATGCATTGTATTTTTCAAACATTCTTCATGGGTTTAAGATTAAAGTTGATTTTTTACTTAAAGATACGTGTGTCACTTTTATTTATACTATATATATTAGCAAAACATAAATTAAGCAATGTTTTTAAGCAGTAGTGGGCCTGTATCTTTGGTGCCTGCATACACAAAAGTGTTTGGGGAGGGGTGGGTCCTAAAATATCTAACGGGGGAAAAATGATCTGAAATGGATAAAAATATTTTTTAAATTCACTTTTAAGATTTTAAAGAATGAAGGTTTTGTAGGGGGAGTGGTTTAATGTTTGAAACACAAAACTCTTCCATTTAACTGTTACAGACATGGTATAATATGTGTATATGTACTCTTGAATGAAGGCGTAGGTTTGTGCGCACCCTCATTCGTTCATCCATATTAACCTTTTGAGCCTTTTGTTAATCAGAACAAAGCTTAGTCTTGTTTGTTTTTTTAAATGCTAATAATATTACAGAAATTAAAATCGTGAACTAATTTTTTTAACTAGGGACAAACATCTATATATCTGTAGAGCTAAGTGCCGAAAGAAACTTGGGAAATTTCATAATCTCAAATGTTTCATATAAGGCTGCCGAAATTAGCGATTAAACGGTAAAAAATTGTATCGATTAAAATTATTTTAATCGATAAAATAGCCATTAAAGTTAAGGAAAAATGTGTAAATAATGTCATCAATCTATTAATAAATAAATAATTATTAATAAATAACAATAGTTTGCTTTTTTAACGTAGAAACTTCTCCATATAAAAAAGAATTTTAGAGTGTTAATTTAAAAATAAGCTGTTTTATAAGTAAAGGATATAAAAAATTAAACATTGTTTTTACTTATAGTTAAATATATCTCCTAAAAATATAATTCTTAAAAAAATTAAATACTTAAGTTATGGGCATTTTATAAAATGCCATAAAAGGGCACACAATGTGAAGGAAAACAACATAGTGAAAAAAATTGATAATGAGGTATTAGAAAAAATTTCATAAATTTTGAACCATTTTGTAAAAAAAAATGATCTTTATGTTTTTGTTAATAATGTTTAAAAATTCTATACAGCTTTATTTAGACTAGAGTCTATTACTTTTATGTTTTTAAAATTAATTTGAAATTTTCATCCAAGTGCCTACTAAATTCAAATGGGTAATTTTTTATAACTATGTCTATGTTTTAAAAATGAATACCAATTATTTTTTTAAATATCTAAATATTAAGTTAAAATAAAACTTGTAATATGTTAATTACAAATCCTGAATCTGTTAAAAAAAAATGCTTTTTTTATAAAAAAAAAAACCGATTGCAATTGTAATAAGTTTTCAAATATATATATTTTTTACAACTCATTGGACCTTTAGGGTTTAGGTAACATGCCTTGAAATACCGCTTGAGAGATGAGATTTCGCAATATTTCCCATTGTTAATAAGTATTAATTATTAACATGTGTGACGAGTGGGAGGGGGGATTTTTTAGGAACATGATGTCACATCAAAACTCACACCATTAAATAAAAGTTCCTTTTAATTTAAAAAATCTTTTTTTTAAATGGAGAAAATTGTACGTAAAAAACAAACTATTATTAATAGCTAATTATTTATTAATAATTCGAAAAAATTGTGTAAAACATTTCTTTTATTTTAATCGCTATTTTATCGATTAAAATAATTTTAATCGATAAAATTTCATACCGATTAATCGAGATTAATCCGCAGCCCTAATATATTTATATAGTTAAACAAGAGATGAAGCGTCCGGACTACTTATCATAAATACAACAATTCAAATTTCTTTTTTCTGTCTTTATATAGTATGAGGTATTAAATCACGCCAATCCCATCAGTGAACTCATACATAGCAAAAATAGTGATTGTCGGTAGTCGTTGTCTATGGGTTCTGATCGAGACTTCACCGCCAACTTGCGTACATAGATTGAACACAAAATCCATATACTAAAAGCAATCTTTATTCACACGAGTCTTCACTCGTAACAAATGTACATCTGTATTAAAAGTAGTACAACTCCGTGCAGCTTAACGTCAACATTTAACAGCCCTTGGTCCAAACGACCGACCCTGGGCAACGCTAAGCCTCGTGTCTTAACCTCACATGTAACAGCCCTCGGTCCTACAGACCGACCCTGAGCAACGCTAAGTCTCGTATCTCTCTTGTGTTCACTTGTCCCGAGTTCACCTGGTGGCCCCGTCGACTTGTCTTCCTACCACTGAGACAAACCCGAGTTATATCCCCGTGGGCCTGGACTGACCTTGCATGGACTCTGATCCACGCCCCCACGTGAATCTCGCTCACAAAACATCATCCATGAGCTTGTGTCCACGTAGACCCATCACTTTAACAAACAGTGATTCTCATAACTCTGACAGTGATATTGCATTGGCAATAAAACTTTTGGAAAGTTCTAATAACTCTTATAATGTATGTGTGTGTGTGTGTGTTTTAATAGAATTTGAGATCACTTAAATTCCATCCATGCAGATTTTTTAAAATCAATATTATTACACAATCTCATTGTCCCCAACTATCCAGTATCTGTAGACAGAATCTTTATGTAACTAAGCAAACTCCCAAGATTGTTGGGTTCTGTTTTCACATTCCACAATATTTATTTCAGATTGTGTGCACTGTATAGTGTTACATTGTGTAGTGCTTAAATACATATGTAACTTTTAGTATCGTCATATATATACTTATACAGATGTAACTTTTAGTATCGTCATATATATACTTATACAGATGTAACTTTTAGTATCGTCATATCTGTCGAGAAAATTTACCCCTCCCTCGGGAGGTCAACTTAGTGGGAGGCGTTTTCGACCTAGTGTCCTGGACGCCCAGGTCGTCGCTTCTAGAAGCGACCGCTCAGGTGGCCCCGGGGGGGAGGGGCTTCTCAACTTTTATGTCTCTTAAGGGGCCAGAGAGATGAAGGGGTTTTCCGGGAACCCCCATGGAGAGCGCAGGCTCGGGACTGCTGACTTTCTTCCACATGTAGGATTTCAGTATCGTCATAAATATACTATACAGATGTAACTTTTAGTATCGTCAGATTATATACGTATACAGATGCAACTTTTAGTATCGTCATATTATATACTTATGCAGATGTAACTTTTGGGCACACTGACACACAACACAGTGTAGTCTAAGTTATTTATGAGGATAAGGATCGGCATTTAATGCAATGTCTGCACTGCTTAGTTTCAAGTCATTTATTAAATTACATCACCAATTCAAGTGTTGTGTGTCCCTTTGGGGCCGTCCATAAGTGACGTCACGTGATATTGTAGATTTTTTAGCTGTATGATTTAAAGTTGCGTGTTTTGGCTTGACGTCACAATTCTCAAACTCCACCTTTCCCCTCGTCACAAATGTGGGGACTGGGGACCCCCCTCCCCTCCCTACATGCGTGACTTCATATATATGGACGGCCCCTTTGTCTCCTTGTTACTGAAATGTAGTTGAATTATCTAGGGAAAAGGAGTTTGCATTATATTATGTCGTTTTTTTAATGTCGTTTTTTTTCACCAAACAAGATTGGCCAATATTTTACGATCCCCTCTCTGCTTACACCACAAGACAATCTCCAAATTCAGCACTTTTACTAAACAAGAGAACAAGAGTTCCAAGTGTGCAGTGTATAACAGTGTATCCCACCTTCAGCGTGGCGTGTGTTTACAAAGGGGGATAAAAGAAGAAAACACGTCTAAGTTTCGATATGAGGGGTAGGACTGCAATCAGGCTTATACAAAATTCAATGGAAAAGACGTAAACAAGGTAAGGGTTAGCCTGACCGGAAAGGCTAACCCTTACCTTGTTTACGTCTTTTCCATTGAACTAAGTTTCGATAGGAGCTCAAATATGCTGGAGTGTCTGTGATTTAATCATTCCTAATAACACATGTTAAGGGGAATCTGCACTCTACACACATGCAGGAAACTAAAATATGTCCCACCCAGTGGCGACACTAAGTGTGCAGAGGGGGCGGGCCGCCCCCGATGAAAGCATCAAGGGGTGACACCAATACCAAAAATATTTACAGTGTAAGAATTTATGTTTAAAAAAAGGAGACGAACAATTTTTTTAACCTATAACAAAATTACGAAATACAATCGGACCTCGCAAAGTCGGTCTCAAAGGGACCCGAAAAAAAAATCGACGTTTACGGAGTTTTCCAGTAAGAGAAATTGACCTAATAGGCGCAGATTAATCAAGGACAATGTTGATATTGAGAGGGGGAACAGCCATGTCGACAAGAAGGCTTGACAGGAAAGAGAGTCTGATGTTTTATATCAAAGGAAGCCATCTTGGCGTTGACATACAGACACCACTTAGAACCCTCTCCCCCCCCCCCCCCCCGACACATACTTTACTCCCTCCCCCACACTGGAATTTCCCCTAACTGGAAAACTCTGTAAGTCAATTTTTCTTTTTCGGGTCCCTTTGAAATTGAATTTACTCAAATTATTTTTGAGTCAAAATGCCACTTTCCCGGCTTAAATAATTCTTGAATAATGATTGAACTTCAAATTTGAAGTTACAAAAGTAAGCAAAATTACACTTAAAATGTGGGCACGTCAAACGTTAAACGAAATTTTGTTTAAAAATTATTAAATGATCTTAAAGAATGACAGAAAAGACTTAAACTTAATAAAAATATTATTCAATGAATTAATAAATTATTTTTTTGGTCAAGGCTTTTCTGATTAATGATATATGTTGACATCATTTTCTTCTTTAATTTGTTGTCACATGTCATTAAAGAGAGCAAGATAAAAGAGTGACGACAAAGGAGTGCAAACATAAGAGCGCTTAACCTTGCAGGTTAGTCCAGCTTGAAACATTCTCATATTACAACTATCCCTAAAATATACTCATGCGCTCTTTTGTTGTGTGTTACGAGTCACCGTCACGAATTTAATTAGTAATTTACGCTAAGCAGAGGCGTCACTCGGGGGATGCGAGGGTAGCGGGCAGCACTGGGTTACACCATCACAAGGGGTGACACCAAAATGTAAAATTCTGTATGTTCCTGTTGTTTGGCACTGGAAGAATCGGAGGATTTCTATGGGTTAAGTCGTAAAGGGGTGACACCATGAGCTACCACCCCGGGTGACACAACCCAAGTGACGCCTCTGGTCTCTATGACGCTCTATGTATATGGTGATTAAGACATTCTTCTAGGAAATAAAAAGTGCTGTGTAATTATGGGTTGAATTTGCTATTTAAAAAAAACTTAGTATACATGCATAAGGGCCGTCCAAAAATGACCTCACATAACTAGGGGGAGGGCGGGGGTCCACATGTTTGGGATGATGTGTGACGAGGGGGAGGGGGGATTTTTGAGGAACATATGTCACATCAAAACTCACACCTTTAAATAAAAGTTCCTTTTAATTATTTCATTTCTTACAATTGATTTTATGACATTTTACATGGCTTCCTGCGTGTTATGTGTTACTAGTAACAAAGCCCGTCCAAGGACGGGAATAAGAGTAGGGTGACGTGTGATCTTCATGGTAGGAACTACAGCGAGAGTGGTGTTGTAGGAGTGGTGCCATCCGCGGGTTGTTAGTTACTAAACAATTGATATTCAGATAACAGTAACACAACATTCACATCAACTGACTCCAGAATGAAAATGAAACGTCACCAGTCGTAGCACAGGTCTGTCGCTGTACTTGCTTACGATAAAAGTCATTGATAACCGTATAGCTGTTGCATATGAATTGGATGCTCTGTTTTGGAAGTTGTTATGCAGAAGCGTTTGCAGGACATTGGCATGGAAGGGCAAGGGATGTGGACCTTCGTTTTGCTTGTTGGACCACGTTGCCTTCATTTGCCCCTAGTGTGCACAGAAGTATAAATAATTTGCTGTTAAATATCAAGAATTTCCTGGATGACAACATTTTTCTTGAAGCATGCATCGCTTCCAATGACTAAGTTACCTTGGTCCTTCCCGCTGAGAACTTTTACAGCAGCGTCAGATGAAGTACGGACGCGTGAAAAGGCAACGTCCAGTTGTCCATGAGTGAAGACTGGTTCTTGCAAATACATGCCGACTTTATCTAGAGTTTGTCCTTGAGACTTGTTGATAGACATGGCGAAAGCCAGTTTTATTGGGAACTGTCGTCTCCGTAAAACGAAAGGTAGATCTGTGTTTGCAGTGGCTGAGTCAAATGTTTGAATAAAAATGGTTGTCGCTGCTGCACGGTGTAGTGAAATGTGTGTTATGTGGCTGTTGTCTAGGGTATTATTATTATTATTATT
>MUZC01000314.1:256818-267990 GCA_002072015.1 Radix auricularia | reverse complement strand
AAAAAAATGTCAGGTATATTCATTACACAAGAAAATTCATAAAAATATGTCTAAAATCTAAACACAATTACTGATAACTACATAATGCTGATATCTAACATAAGTACTGATACATAATACGAAAATGCGCTAACACGTCCTGAGTTCCAATAGGGACCAGGCTTAACATGATTTTTTCTTTTCACACTCCATTTTAACATACCGCAAACAGTTATTTCTTCGTGTTCGTTTTTGTTTTCATTATTAATATTTAGTTACAGTCATATAGCTGTTAACAATCTTTTTTTTAAGGGACGCTGGCTGGATAGGGTACCCGTTTGATTGCAGCCCGGGGCCCCGTGCAGTCTTAATCCGCCCCTGTTCGTAAGGGCTTGCGTTACTTTTACTCCTCCATGTTTCAGCAACTCAGAAGGGATGTTTTTAGCTCCCGGTGACCTATCCTTTTTAAGTTCGTACTGCCTCTTTAAATTTGCTCAACAGCACTGGTGGATCATTTATCTCTCTGTTCTGTTGGTCCTGTAGAATGTTGCTGTCTGGATTGATTATACCATTGTACAATCACTATTATCTCCATCGTCGTACTTCCATATTATCAATAAGGAGCTGGCCTTTACTGTCTTCAATTATTGAAGCTGTCACCTAGAGCGTTTGTGTGAGATTTCTTTATGTCTCATGCGCTTGCTTAGTATTACTGGCAACTCTGCTATCTTCCACTATGCGGCACTGGTTATCTACCATTTTCTCTTGGGCCTGCCTCATCACCTTTCTGATTTTTGTATTAAACAACATGTATTTGTCCGCTGTAAATGGATTAGAATGTTTGTTTTTCCTTAACATTGTTCTTTCATCACATAAATCAAGAATCTTGTTGGTGACCCAATGCTGTTTCTTGCTTCATTGCCTGCATATGGCTTCTTTTGCAGTTGACGTTAAAATTCCATTCAAGTTGCTAGCCAAGCGTTCCACCTTATCATGATCGATGGTGGCCATTCGGCAAACTTACCACCAACCTTGATCTTGGATATCTATTATATCTTAGATGCATGCGGCGTAGCATACGGCGCAGATTTGCTCATAGATAGTGCAAAGAAAGCGGGCGGGGGGGGGGGGTTGAACAGACACAAACCACATCACGATGAAATCAGAACAACGTGAATGAGCCTCAGATTCGGGGATAACTGAGACTCATTGTTGATCTGGTAACATGTGCACTGTGGTTAGCTACTTGCCACCCTCCACCCTGTACCACCCTAGCTTGCCAACCATAAACTAATTGGCATAACCTGACAACAGTCATTCGTCTAGTTTATTTCCACTCGTCTTGTGCTTGATATGATGTTGCGAAGTCTCATCGAAAAGAAAGTGGGACATGAACGGGAACAAATACAAACATTTTTAAAAATTAAAAAAGTTATGTCTTAGCTGGGATTGAACCTGCGACCTACGTGTGTTAGGCGAATGTAATAACCACTACACTACGAAATTCATGAACATAATAATTGACCTCAATTCAACGAATTGTTGGTATCGATGACCCCCCCCCCCCACGCTGTTCACTATCTTTCCTTGCAATCTGATTGGTCGGTGGGGTCAGACAGCTTGCTACTTGCTACTTGTTTGATGTCCGCATGGTTGGACCATGATGAGAATTATATATATAGTATATAGATTATGGTAAACATTTCGTTAATTTACTGTAGAAGTTGGCAACCCATCAGAAAAACCGACCCAATCGCCATAGTTAGGAACCTGAATTTTCAGAAGATGAAAGAATTCTCTTACTCTTGGTAGAGGTCAAACATTAGCAAACATTAAAAAAAACACACCCATTCTAATGTAGTTCACAACACAAATAAATAAACACACACCCACGCACACACACACACTAACACACAAAGCGGAACATCAAAACAGAAACAAATAATAAACCGTATAAAATTAAAAATTAAATCTCACAAAGATATTTTTAAAAAAAACTGACGGCCTTTATACATTGTTAGCTTTCCAGAAATTAATACATTCTTTTAGTTTCACAAGTTCACAATTAAAATTTTTGCCCTTGAATTTTTCAGTCTCTCAGATGTAGTAATCAGTGTGTTAAATTAACAATAGGCTTGACACGGGTAGATCTACTGTTAATGGTGTTAATATCATAAAAGACTAAGTATTCTTTTGTCACTGTTGTTCACGACATTTTAGATCTTGTTCGCTCGCTTAGTTTCGGGAATTTTTATATTCAATGTCATTTGAAGCACAAGATGGATAAACACAATTCACAGTTTAAAAAAAAGGTACACTTAACGATATTTTAAAACTAAATAATTCCCGAAGCCTTATTTTAAAAAGAAATTACTCAGATACGTTTATTGCGTAAAGTTTTCATTTCTTTACTAAAATTTATTATTAAATACGGCAATAAGAAGGGGAAATAAAACCTTGCTTTTATCTAACCTAGAGCTGGAATCACTGTAGGAAAGGATTTTTACCAAAGTTATAACATGTGTTTCTTGATAAAATATAATTTTGTATGTTGGTAATTAAAGGACTTATTTTAATATTTTCTATATGACGCGATCACCTCCTAATTCATTTATAAAATGTGGAAGCACTATTCTTTACACACAGCAATATGTACATGTACTATTGAATGTGGTCTATTGTATGGGGTGCATTTTGTAGCATGCTGTAATTGGTATATTGTATGTTGTATGTGGTAATGTGATCTGCTATAAGTCGGCGGGTATATGTGGCCTGTTGTATTTAGTGTATAGTATGTAGTATGTTGTATGTTGTCTGCTGTATATTGTATCCTGTATGTTGTCTGCTGTATGTTGTCTGATGTATGTTGTCTGCTTTATGTTGTCTGCTGTATGTAGTATGCTGTATGTTGTCTGCTATATGTTGTCGGCTGTATGTAGTATGCTGTATGTAGTATGCTGTATGTTGTCTGCTGTATGTAGTATGCTGTATGTAGTATGCTGTATGTGCTTTAATGTATGAAGGATGCTACGTATGGCATGGTGTGTGTAGTCTGCTGCATGTGGCGTCCCGTATGTAGCGTCATGTATGTAGCGTCATGTATGTGGCGTCATGTATGTAGCGTGTTGTATGTGTTCGGCTGTACTTAGCCTGCTGTATGTGGTCTGTTGTATCTGGTCTGTCATATGTGACTTTCCTGTTTATTGGTATGTGTATGAGATAATAAAAATGTGTTTCTTTAATCTCTGGAATTTAAAAAAAAATATATATATAAAAATTATATTTCCTTGAGTAGAATTGTTATTGATACGATTAATTACAGTATTATAAAATATTGGCCTCACTCCTCTATAAAGATAAGGCTCAATCAAATTTGGTCGGTCAAATTTTTCTCCACCACCATAGGACATAAGTGGATTCACTTGTTCTTAAAGTGATATCAGAAAAAAGGGGTAATTTATAATATTATTACGAAATATTCGGGTTTGCCCGAAGTTTAAACCCAGATTTCTTTCCCCAGAAAATGTTTTATGTACTTAGTCATGCCACGCACAGTCACTTGACTAAGTGGATACGTATGCACATTTCCTGCCTAGTTTTAACCTATTACAGCACTACTACCCAGGGGCGGATTAAGACTGCACGAGACTCCTGGCTGCAATCAAACGGGGGACTTATTTCAATAAAATGATTGCTAGCAGCTAATATAAGATGGTAACTAAATAGTGAAATGGCTCCTTGCTCATGCTTTGTCTGTACTATGGGAACGGCTTTTTCTACCAAAAATATTAATCATGAAAAAAAAAACGACCACGAAGAAATAACAGTTTGAAATGTTTGCCGGGATATTAAAAATTAAGTGTAAAAGGAAAAAACATAATAATTTCATGGATCTGATAAAATGCCTAAGTATTCAATAAGACTTACAAATTAGCGCTGAGGTATAGCATATAATAGTACATTTAATACATTAAAAACTTAGGTTCTTACTAGAAAATAAAATTTCGCTGTGAAATAATATACGCG
Source organism: Radix auricularia (assembly GCA_002072015.1). Classification (NCBI taxonomy): domain Eukaryota; kingdom Metazoa; phylum Mollusca; class Gastropoda; family Lymnaeidae; genus Radix; species Radix auricularia. The sequence continues at coordinate 263,985 of MUZC01000314.1, read as the reverse complement.
TAGAAAACTGCAGGATTACTAAAATATAAAAAGTTCAGCCCCCTCCCCCAATCCGCCATAGCTACCACCTCCCCACCCCCCTCCCCCCACTCCCGCAACAAAAATGTCATAAATGCTACCATCCATTCGTCAGGGAAGAGGGGGGGCAGAAAAAACCCACTTGAAATTAATTTTATTTATGCGGGAAAAACTGAAATGATGCTAACTTAAGTCAGCATTTTTTAATAGAATATATTATTCAACATCTCTAAAAACTCTCCACCCCTCCCCACTATTATTTTGTTAGTCACGGTATAAAAAGAACGGGAAAAAAGCAGTCCTGTAAACTTGACGCAGTGCGTCCTTCAGCAAAAAGGTACCCAAGGGTAACAGGCAGGCAGTGAAGCTCTGTTCCTTGCATATTTTCATTCTGCGGGGACGAGCTTTATAAAATTACAGTAATTTTAATTTCCAAGAGTTTCTTATCTTATCTTATCTTATATGCCACAGAAGCTCCTTCTGTACAGAAGATTATTGCGTCCTGAAGTTTAAATATGTACCAAGGAAGTATCAGTCTGTGACTACCCAAGGTAAACAATTTGTTGAATCTTAAATTTAAATGTTATTATGATGCATAATTCATTAAAATATGTGTGTGAAATATAAAGAAAACTTTACTTTTTGAATGCGACTATATTACAGATTCCTTACAGACAAATTACTTTTTGAATAAGACTATACTTCACATTCCTTACTAGCAGACAAATTACTTTTTAATATATTTTTTTACAAATAATTAATCAAGCCAAAAAAATTCATTTGAGGCTAGATAAGAAACACATTTCTTTGACACTTGGATAACTATTAATATAAGTTGTTTTTTAAAAAAATATCATCAGTAACTCCTTACTGCTAAGGGGCCGTCCATAAAGCACGGCACGCTCCTGAGAGGGGGGAGGGGGTGTAAGAAAGTGTGACAGTTTGTGACAGGGGAACGGGGGGAGGGGATGTCCGGCCGTGTGTGACGTAACGGTGTTTCATGTTAAATTTTAATTATTTTGTTAATAAAAAAATATATTTTTGTACGAAAGTGTGACGTACCTTGGGGGGGGGGGGAGGAGTCCGTGATTTTTTACAATTTGTGACAGTGGGGAGGGGGAGTTAAAAATTGTCAAAAATAGCGTGACGAACTTAATGGATGGGCCCTAACAGCAAATACATTTTTCTTTTTAAATTTAATGACATACTTTCTCTCTCAAACGAACATGTAAGTGACTACATGTGTAAGAACATTTCAGTCAGAAACATGGTGTAAGCTACATTCAGTTGCTGTTATTTTTTCCATAATTTGAAATTTGTTTTATTCTCCCATAATATTTCTATACACAATGTCAAGGGTTATTAACGTATTAAATTACGTCAAATTCTCGCTCAATGACATGTTATTGTAGCTTGGAAATTCCCTTGCTAATTTTAGCGGCGTGAGATATTGGGAAATGAAATATTTTAAAAAATACGCCCCTTTGAGGCTAATCAAAACACGTATAAAACTACTGTTGAAAATGGGCACGTACTCATATTCTCAACAAGTAATGCCCAGCGATGTAGCTGATTTTTGTTTCTTAAAAACGGACGCTTATGTTAAGAATATGCACAACTTTTGTTCTCACAGGTCCGAGTCGGATCAGTGAATCGAAATAAGAACCATGACAGTCCAGGCTCCCACAGAAACCCATGAAAGCGTTCCTAAGGTAAGTTGGTGTACAGCGAGAAATGGGGCCAGCTTTGACCACCGCAACCTATGCGGCGGCAGTGGGCCCCGCATAAATAAATGTTTTCTTATTATCCTTATTAATTACTTATCCCAATCCCCGTTTCGAAATTCCGTTTTGAACAAAATGGCGGTGAAACTGCAATCAGGCTTATAAATAAGTAAATGGAAAAGACGTAAACAGGGTAAGGGTTAGCCTGACAGGACGCGACAAACAGCGAACGTTCCGGCAAAGAGCCTTCCTCAACGAACAAACAATACACAAATAAAACGAATATAAAAAAATAAATAAATAAATAAATTAGCTTCGGTGAATCCAAAGAGTCAAAGAAAGTAAAGCAGGAAGAGAGCAGTGTGATCCTAGGTAATATATCAAAGGAGAGAGTGGGTGGGGCAAAACGACTACGTGGTTAGCGAGAACACAACATTCATCCAATGTGTTGCAATAACTTCCCCGATCGTCTACCCTATAAGTAAGTAAATTTACAGTGTTCCTTCTGACCACCATAACATGTTCTGCTGCGGTCAAAGTTCAATTAAAATATTCGTGCAGTCTGCGTGAAGTGTTCTGGGAAATGATGATTCACTCCCTCAATGTCCATGAAGTGGAAGGGGTAGAAGCGGTGGACGAGGAGGTGATGCATGTACGCACTTCAACGATGAGCTCTCGGCATTAGTGAACTTAATTCATGGATGAGCCCTCGGCATTAGCGAACTTAATTCATGGATGAGCTCTCGGCATTAGCGAACTTAATTCATGGATGCAAAGTGATGAGTCATTGAACTTTCAAAATATGCCTCTGAACTGCTGTCGGGTATCGTTTTCTAGGGTCTATGGTTCCCGGAGTTCACACCAACACTGTTGTACAATCAATGTAACACAAGTCCTTTTAACAGCAATCTTCTTTATTTACATTCCAAGACGCTTGTCAACTATGTACACTTCTGGTCGTCTCACGAACACCTATCTCCGAGTCTCTCAGTTACCATCTAGCCCCGCTGTCCAGTCCTACAGACTAACACGGCAGCTCTAACAGTTGCGGTAATCTCGTGTTCTGACACCGGTGACTTGTCTACACCTCACCGCTCTCTACAACATAACATCATGTCCGTCTCTCCCTTACACAGCGAGACCCACGAGTTATATACCCGGGGTCTCTGGACATACCTTGCGTGGCCTGAGCAAACGCTCCCCTCGTGACATGAACTCGAGTGAACTCGTTCAGAGTTCAAAACACGAGCCCGTGACCAGGCAATATTCCAAATGACAACCGCAGTGGTTCTCATACCCCTGACAACTGCCGAGAATCATTTTCTGAAGTTACGACACCAATACTTTCGGCGCATAGAGTATTGGACTGCTCGAATGACTTTGTTAGCCATACAACATCTACATCGTTTTATTTTTAATATGTTTCATGTCAGTAAGGATGTGATCCCGTTTCCCTTGTTAAAAAGCAAACAATTTGTTTTTGTTCTATCTCTAGCAAGGTTCTGTTGACTCACATCAGACTCATCTCGTCAGTCAGCCAGACATGTTGGCGAGTAATGGAAGAGAGTTGGACCTGGCGAAGGAAGTTGAAAATTTAAGTGTGAGTATTCAAACCGAGGCCCAGGAAAACATATTTGTCCATTATCTTAAAGTGCAAGAATCAGCAATATTTTTTACATTAACAAATCCAGATAAACTTCAAATTGAGATGTATAATATTGATTAGGTAAATATAATCAACAAATCATTTCAAAAATGGATGCCATGATAAAATCGTTAAGTCTTATTTTTTAAATTCGCCCGTTGTTGTTTTTTTCTTTTCACACGCTTGCGTATACCGTTACCATTGCGATCCTTTAAAAAAAATATCACATTTTAGCAGTTGTATGTATTATTAGACACAATGGTTTTGTGTACCTTGAGTTACAATTTAATGGAATTTTTTTAGTCTCGTAATATAAATTTACACCTGGAATGACAAAACTGGTGACTAATAATTTAATACATTTACAGCTACAAACTACGCCAGTGATGGTGAACCTATGCCATGCATGGCTTATTCGGCACGCAGAACTTCGTCAGTCGGCACGCAACTAAAATATTACTTCTTTAATCAAAAGAGCTTAGACAAATCTTCACTTTTTAGTTTCATTAGAGTGTTTACACTTTGCTATTGTAATGGGTTTTGATTGAATTTTTGGCAGGCAGACCCAAAAAGTTTCGTGATCACTGAACAACTCATTCAGCATGTAGTGTCAAGAGTTGTGTTTTTTAATTTTATTTTCAAATCTTGCTAAATAGTATGTCTTGTTTTTTATATAAATTAAACCATTGAACGGGGTATTGGTAGTATTAAAGACAGTCACAACAATACCTCGCACATAGTGATGAGTCGCATTCCTCAGTGAACTAACAACACTCCAAAAAATTATATGTGTAAAAATGTAGACATTTAAAGGCCCACACTTTTTTCGGTTTAATAGCTTCCTACCAAGCCTCATTTATTCTCTACCAATACCTCATTTGTGTACTTATATATGTGTCTCATTTACTTATGTTTCGTTGTCAAGTTGTAAGCATATATTAATACCATTAATTTCATGCAGAAAAACATGTTGGCTCACTCTTTAAACCAAGAAACAATCAACATGCTGCTTATAGGACCTAAGGAAAGTGGTAAGACTTTGACGGCCAAGTCAATTTTAGGCCCACAATGTGAGTTCGTTGAATGTGGTCCTAAAACTATGATGGGGACAACCTGTTTCAACAATTACCAGCTGAACGTCCTAGAATGTTCTGGACATTTTGGGGATGAGAACACCTCCGGAACTCTTATGGTCACTAAAGAAAAAAGCGATTTCATCATGTCCGAAATATTGAAACTTATCCCTAAGGGAATTCATACTCCAGTTATGGTTTTGAAGTATGAAATCTCGGCAACAAACACAAATGCTGTATTGGAGTTTACTCTTATAAAACGCATGTTTGGACCCAAGTTCCTGAAGGAGAAAGGCGTGTGTTTAGTCACCAGAGGTGATGTGTTCAATGCGAGGTATCATAGAGACTTAAATGACATGACTTTTATAAACTGGTGCCGAGAACAAAAGGGATTTTTGAGGTAAATATTCGAGGCTTTCAACTACAGGTGTTTCCTGATTGACAACTCAGAAACCAATGAAGCAAAACAGAAGAAACAAGTCAGGGATTTAATTCAATTTGTGAAAAGGGAATGGCCCGAGCCAGTTCAGGTCTCAGTCAGTAAGTTTATATTTATCATTACATTTTTTCTTTGACATTAGAGATTAAAACTCATGCCCCATGCTACCAATTTTTGATCAATTTTTGAATTATCAACACTCTTTTGTTTTCCGTAATAATTTATGTAAACATTTCCTTGCTATTTAAATGTCATAAATTTTCTTTATCTAAACAATAATCAAATATGTGTTTGAATTCTAGACCCTGAGATGAGGGCCCGAGCAGACGTCACCATGATAGTGGAAGCTGCCAGCAACAAGGAAGACTTCCGGGGCCAAATGGAGATAACAAATGGCTACGTTTGTAATTACGACGACAACCAGTCGGAAGTAGGGATCACTGTCTTAGTTGTGGGAGAAAATGATCACCAGAGCTACTGCTTGAAAAACTTTAACTCTCCTAAGGAAATGGTTGGGGTAAGTAATAACTTTTAATAAGTCTTTCAAATATTGTTTTTAATATGCTGCTCTATCATTTTTTTTTCAAATAAGCAACTCAAGTCAGTTTTGTTTTGTTTTCGAGGTGGGAACCCCCTAACCAAGAAAGGTTATTTTTCATTTGATTCTGAATAGTTGGGATAAAATCAAATATATCTACACACTACTCTTCACCCAGGCCCTGATAGATATTCCGTTTCCGGGGCCATGTTCAGGAACACATCAAGCCCTGCAGTTAGCTCAAAACTTCGTGAAGCAATCAAAATCAGAGCATCCAGATGTTAGTCAGATTACACTCCTAATCAGTGAAGGAAAGGCCCAAGACGAGGAGAGAGTTGTTGCAGAGGCAACGAAGCTCAAGGAGCTCGGAGCCAAGGTTCTGGTGGTCGGCGTCAAGAATACTAACCAGCGATACCTGGAGAAAATTGCTTCCAGCCCTGATGATGTTTATGTGGTGACTGGCTATGGTGAACACATAATCAAACTGAACCTCAAATTGAAGAAAAAAACATGTGTTTATGGTAAATTTTGATGTCTTAAATCTTTTTAGTGTGTGTGTGTGTATATATATATATATATATATATATNAGAGAGAGAGAGAGAGAGAGAGAGAGAGAGAGAGAGAGAGAGAGAGAGATCTGTATGTGACATACCCGATACTTAACCTTTACCATTAAAAAAAAGATCCTGTCTATTTAAGTACAACAAAGCTTATATAAGAATAAGCCTAGTCAAGTCGCTCTTTACTTTACAGAACTGAATGAAGTCACACACACAATTTGCTATTTCTTTTATAAATTATAGCATTTTCTTTTGCATTTTATGGTTAAATCCATTTTTTGAAACGTTTTAACTTTAATTTTTTATCGTTGTATGTTTAAAGTCACTAGTAGGAACATGATCATTGTAATAAAAAAATGTATTTTTGTATCAGGTCCCGTCTATCACTCCACGGCTGATATATTGTTCCTCATAGACTCCTCTCTAAGCATTGGCCTAGAGAACTACAAAAAGGAGCTCACATTTGTTGACACGATAGTGAAATGCTTCAACATCAGCCCTGACGATGTGCAGTTCGCTGCTAAGACTTACTCCAAGGAAATAATCACCTTGTTTGATTTCGATAGCAGGACACACGAAGAGATTAAAAAGGTCTAAATAATACACAGATTGCACGCAAGACATTATTAGATATTAGATAATATAATTGATCTAGAATAAGTTTTTTTTTTTAACAATATTAATGATGCCTAAGAATGACACTTAAAGTTGAACACAAAACCCGTCACAGATTTTCTTCCCCGCACTTAAACTGTAATTATATTTAAGCGCATTAAATCTATCACACTGAAGCTGTGTTACACTAATAGTCAAACTCTTTTAAACTTATTTAATTTACGCAACAAAGCTTCTTCGAGTATTTTTTAGCGCATTTTCGAGAAGTCGAATGCGCTATTGCACCCGTTTTGTCCGTCTGTCATCACCTTTGATCACAGCATCCATAAGTCCTAGACCCATGATGTATATATGATTTTTGTATGTCCTGACCTGCCATTTGTGCATCAACACTCAGTTACTCGATCCGTTAAAAAACCCCGTTAAAACTACCAAAAAACGTTGCGAATCGAGAGGTAACACTGGCGCAGGGAACGGCCGCCATTGCCGGAAGTCGAATACATCATTTTTCAAGCATTCAAGAGTGGTGCGAAGGCGTGCAAAAGAATTAGTTT
>MUZC01000314.1:235570-256358 GCA_002072015.1 Radix auricularia | reverse complement strand
AAAAAATGTCAGGTATATTCATTACACAAGAAAATTCATAAAAATATGTCTAAAATCTAAACACAATTACTGATAACTACATAATGCTGATATCTAACAAAGTACTGATACATAATACAAAATGCGCTAACACGTCCTGAGTTCCAAAAGGGACCAGACTTAACATGATTTTTTAATTAAGAATCTTTTTTAAATATGTCAAAAGGACGTTATCTGGGTCATTTTATCAGTAGCTTTACCGTCATGTTCAGATTAACTTGAAATTTTCAGTTTTTTCAGTGACATTATTTCTACTCACTGAAAATATTTTTTTCTCTCATTACGTCATTACGTCTACCACTTAAAAATAACATATCTTTCATATGACATTTTTGTACTAAAATGTAAAGTCGCATATATTTTGTAATCGAAATTTAACAATTTACAAGTTTACTGATATCTTAAATTTGTCTTGTGTTTACGAAGTCTAATTTGCCTAATTTTTTATAAATTATAGAAATTTGTTAATTTTCAAGAAGCTTTCGGATGGTTATGTGTGAATAATGGAACTATTCAAAGTTATTTTAATCTGTATTATAGGATTCAAGCCTAGCTCATATCAAAATATTATTATTAAAATTACGTTCTTATTTTTTAAAAATAAAAGCAATACAATAACTTTGAATATTCATGAATGATAAGTTAAATTATCCTGGATAATTACACTGACGAAAATACATTTAGCTGATCAATTTGATGCTGCTTATTGGTGAAAAGTTACTTTCTTGGTCTTATCTATTTTTGGAAAAATAATGATTTCAAAATGGTAATTTAAATTAGTTTGTTTTTAAAATTTAATTTAATTTTTATAAAATATTTTTTTTACTGATTACAACTAAAAAGTTAATCTCTTCTATTCGATGACACTAGACTTAAATTGAAATATACTTTAGCTAATTTTCTTGAATTAATATATAATGTTACAAATACTATAGCAAAACCCTAAAAAAAGTTTACCATTATACATCACCTTGTTTTTAAAGTTATCAAATATATATGCAGCCAGAGCAAAAATATTTGGAATATTTTAATGTTTTAATTTTTCCAATGGTGTATATTTTGAAGTTTTTTTGTTCGTTTTTTCACAATCCCGTTATCAAACTGTTTCTAAGGCTATCGATGGAGCAGCTTACCAAGCAGGAGGAACCCCAACGGCCCAGGCCCTGAAGGCGGCTAGAGAACACTTGACAACACCTCAGGAAACCAGCCGATCGGGCTCAAAGAAAATCGTCATCGTCATCACCGACGGGGCATCGGATGATGGCGCTGAGACGTGTAAGGAAGCGCAATTACTGCAAGACAACGACATTTTGGTCCTGGCCATAAGGATACAAAACGCTAATCGAAAAGAGCTGGAGAACATCGCAACGCTCCCTGAGGATGTTTACTATGTAGAGAACTTTGACGTGTTGAAGACCATCAAAGAGGAGATAGCTGGTAAAAAAATAAAATTAGGTAAACACTTTTTATTCCTTTACACGTGTATAAAAATGTGGGACTGGTAAGCAGACTGTGTAGCTACATAAATGGTTTTATGATTGGAAAATATAATTTGTTCTGCTGAAACTTTATTTTTAAAATATCCAATTGATTTCATAATTTTTTATTGCTTCTTTTATAATTGGCTTAGCAAAATGTTTTTATACTAAATATTTTTTTATTGCTAATAAAGCAAAAAAGTATGGAAATTATATGCCTCTCAATCGCAAACTAAATTACCCAAGTATTTTTTATTTTTTAATTTTTTGTGTGTGTGTGTCTATACTTCTTCGCGATCTAATTTTTTTTAATAAATTGTGTAAACTTAAAATTTATGATGCAAATATTTAACATATTTCCTCCAGAGAAAGCAAAAACAGAAAGAAGGCAGCGAGTTTACGTCAAACCAGAGTTGGAGAGGAAATCCTCAAAAACGCTCTTCGCGTGGATTGGTGGCATGTTCCGCGAACTGTAGAAATGTTTCACATTTTTGTTTTTTTGCTCTTGAAAAGTGAGGAGTGAGATCTATCACATTTTCTCAGGTAGCACTAACCCTTTGATTCACTCCCTGCGTACACAGATAATCTTAATACGTCAAAACCCAGGGCGATATGACAGGTAGACAGGGGATGGAGGTGATCTACTGGACCCCATGACAATGACGGCGCCTCCGGTCGACACATTGGAAGCTAGATGCTGAAACTGAGTTTTACGTCTTGGTGGCTGTTGAACGTGTACCCTGATCCTGGCTGATTCGCTGAAGTTCGAGTTTTAAAACAAATCTTCCACTATCTGTTTGAGTGGATTCTTTTGAACTGTTGGATGAGTAATTTTTCCAACTATTTGTAAATTCTTTACGAACTACATTTTGTTAAATCTATTTTTGACATCGGACATTTGAATATGTTCAGGCTAGATGAATAAAGGTTGATGTTATCACCGCGCCCCACATTTTTAATCCATTAAATTTGTGTATGTATGATCTTTATAATGTAAACCTGAAAACTAACCCGCAAATGAAACAATTAAGCAAAGTGAGAGAAACCAAAGACATACATAATTCAATAATTCAAAGGAGAGATATAGAGGGTTTTTATAAAAAAAATAAATTTATTTTTATTTTTAAAGGATTAGTTAGTTGCTTTGAATCGTTTAATTCGTAGAAAATGAAAATATCTCAACAACGTCCTTGTTTATTAATACTAATTATGATCGTTTACAACTTAATTACTAACACACATTAATATTCGGACTTTCAATGCTTAAAAATGCTTTTGTATTTAAATAATCCATCAAACATGGTTCCTCCTTGTACTGCACCTAAACGTTAATATTTACATGAACCTGTATTTAAAAGATGTTTTAAATTAAATAACGATTTAAATCACATTTAGAGTTAGTGTTTTTAAGTTTTTATTGATCTTTATTTTGTCTCTGACAATAAAAATGCTGCACATTTTCAAATATTGAAAATATGTATATGTGTTGAAGGTCTCTGTTCTTATATAAAGCTTTTAAAAGGCTAAATCTATTCGATTTTTTATGCTGTTATCGATTAATTTAAATTTAATCGTTAACTTTTGAAAATTACCGATTAATTAATCAATTTTTTTAAAGCTAAAAATAAAGATGTATCACATCATTAAACTGAAAGTTTCAAGGGAAGTAACAAAAGCAGGCAATTAACATTTTTGATATCATTGAAGACATCAAACAATAACAATAGTCTGAAACTAAATTTTGTTTTTTAAAGATCAACAAGGCTAGGGGTTCCACGCATTGCCCCGCCGCTTTTCGCCCATTAGGGGCTGGGTTGAGCGGGGGGACCCCCTGGGCCCCGGGAGCGGATCCCTGGCTTCCCATGGATTCGAGCTCGTGGCCATCGGAGCGCCAGTCGAGCGCGCTTGCCACTCGACCACCGCGGCCCCCTTTTACTCAACCGATTAAACCTTATATAATGATTAAGTAGAACTATCGTAAACAAAAGTCTTTATTTTTAGTTAAGTATTTATGGTGTATACATATGACATAGAAATTATGGATCGAAATTAAAGGGAATTAAGCTCTGTCAATTTATTTGGCATTTTTTAGGAAAGAGAACTTTGTATGTGTGTGGAGATTTAACAATATTATGAAAATTTAAGACATTACAGAACGCGTTTCACTGTTAAGATTGTCAGGCTGTGGCGTCTGTGGAAAAGAAATTACTATTTTGAAACTGATAGAGAATCAAAACGAGCAAATTATTGGACAACATTTCCCTGCTGGTTAAGTTTTCATCACTATACAGTGTGTTTAAAGTTGAAGATGGTGAGTTAACAATAGATTAGTACGACGATATGGGTGTTTCTATTCATGCGGTTGCCCAAATTTATCTCAGTGCTGTAGTAAATTGAAGAAGAAGAACCTCACGATGTCATTGAATAACAATATGAGCTTCTGTCTTCCTTTTTTTGAACGCATATTACCACATCATAAATTAAATAATGAAGAAAGACTATTACCTTTTTTTGATGGAAAAAAAAATAACAAGCTGTCAGACTTTGTAATGGGACTTGATTGGTTGTTAAATGTTTACACGAAAATATAGCAATGTGAGTTAATGTTTGATTAAAGAGTGAAAAAACTGTTTTGATTAACACAATAGACAAACAATAATTGCAAAGGAAAATTTCTCAAATTTATCAGAAAACAGCTTCAATCGCATTTTTTTCAATGTCGATGATATTTAAGAGCTTTGCTCTTGGATTAAATTTAGCTTAGCTAGTTTTTAGCCTTAATATGAGTTACATTATATTATCAAAAATAAATTCATTGGAAAAAATAAAAAATCTCCTTTGCATAAAAAAGAGAGAAAAAAGGAAAAAAGAAATTCAGATAAACATTGAGTGTAAGAAAATTTTTACTAATTTTAAAAGCATGTTATTATATTTTTATTATCTTTGAAAAAAGTTAGTTTTTTTTTTTTTTTTTTTTTTTTTTTTTTTTTTTTAAAGTTTTGATCATATCTGATCAGAACCTCTTCAGCCACATGTTTGATTGATGTCTTCGGGGTAAATGAACCGAGCAGCCCAGACGTTAGCTTTCCCACGACATAAACACTGCTCTGTAATACATAAATGTCATAGGACAATATCTTTAGTTGATGACGTCCAACAGTACCCTTGAAATAAAAATTAACACATTGAGCATTTCTGCCACAGATTCCAGCAAGTTAACAAAGTTCAAAGACTTTTAGAAATAATATTTAAATAGTATAATTCTCTCTTACCAAAGGGCTTTAGTCAATACGAAAGCAAGCTGTTATGATATGGACCAAAGGATGCACTGATTGTTTCTTGGAAGGTTACGTCGTGTTCCTAGACATTTTAACACTATCGTCTACGTTGTCCCGCGAGCTTTCATTTGTCACAGAATTTAAATTAGAACACAAATAATTTGAAATATTTCAAATGATCTTGTCACAGCCCCGACAATAAGCACCACAAAAACAAAAATTATACATGGTATATAAGTGCAAATGAAATATAACTATTCTTACAAACAGTATCACATTAAAAGGCCTATGTTGGTACCAAGTGTCTTTAAACACATAAAGCAATAAGACTCTCTATTACCCCCAAAACCACTTTCTTTAATATGGTAAGTTGCGTTAATGAAATGACTACTGTTATTTGATCAACATAATTCATGCTTGCATGACCTATTGCGGAATATAATGTATCTAATTATATCATTTTTTTAATATATAGTAATTTATTTTACCACGTATAAATAAGATTTCATTTTACCACATTCTTATCATATTACCAGTGCAGATTCAGAGAATAACCGGACTTTCCTTAAATGCCAACCATTTTAGGCGTTTTGAATAAAATCATTTAGTTTAGATTACATATATTTTTATATCTTCCGAAAAATTAGTGGGTTTTGTTTGTTTGTTTTTTTGTTTTGTTTTTTGTTTTTTCTTTAGCTCAATTTATTGTGTAGAGCCAATAAGTAGACTGATTTTATTTTTAAAAAAATGATTCGCGATAGTTTAATATACATACTATTTCTATGTTAAAATACATAAAGTCTTTTAAATATATCACATCTAGTTATTGAAACGGAAACATGTGCAGTATGTCCCACAAAGAATAGATAAAACTGATATGCCTGACGTTAGTAGATGTTAAGCTAGACGATTATAGCATAAGAAATTTTACAATATAAAACTGAATTTTATAAGATGTAACTCAGATCCTTAAATCAGAAACCAACAAAAGATCAAAAGCAAACATAAAAATGTTTGTGTTGATTATCGGATTCTCCAAAAATAAGGATGAATCTTTGCAAATGCCGGTCACAAACTTCTATTTCTCTCTTTATGCATCGACTTGTTATTCATAGCTATCATTTCGTCTTATAATCTAAAGGCCCTGTGCTTCATAGTCATCATCCCGCTCTTAGTCGCTTGAATCCTGCTGTTCATAATCATCGTCTTGTATTTCATCATTGTAATCCTGCTGGTCATTGTTATCGCTCTGCTGTTCATCTTCATCACCATCATCCTCACCGTCGTCAACTTGCTGTTCATAATCATCGTCTTGTATTTCATCATTGTCATCCCGCTGGTCATTGTTATCGCTCTGCTGTTCATCTTCATCACCATCATCCTCACCGTCGTCAACTTGCTGTTCATAATCATCGTCTTGTATTTCATCCGATTCTTCAATATCAGGGTCTTCGAAAACTCGAACCCTCCCTTCAACCTTTGCCTTCTCTGTGTGAAATTTGAAAAAAGAATTAAAATATTAATAACGCATATTGTCCTTGCTGCTAGACCCTAAATTATTTTAGCCATTTGCGTACTATTTGTAAATTTTATTATGGTCATATATATTGCTGACTGGTATTTTTGGCTAATACTGATTTGATTTTAAAAGCCCTCATATACTTTTTATTTTCAATACTAAAACAGTGTTTCTATCTATACTATATACTTCTAGAAAAATACCCTCATCTATCAACTTTTTAAACATGGAGAAAAAAGTTGTTTTTGTAAAGATAAGATCACATATGGGAAGTTAAAAACAATATTTAAGATCCAAATAATATCTTTGTTGAAAATGTATACACGCTTGTTTTTAAAACTCATTACAAAATTTGTCTTTTTAAGTACGTGTGTCTATTTTATTGCTATTTCAGTCCATTAGTACTTAACTTTTCTATGGACTTACATTTTAAAAATTATGTTTGCTGCCCCTTACCTGAATTCGCTGAAAGCGAATGAAATAGAGCTGTTTTTGCTTTTGTTTTTTTTAAATTTTGGTGTTAATATTTTTGTTGTTGTTGTTTGTTTGTTTGTTTGTTGTTGTTTTTTTAAAATAATTTTTATCACGAATGTTAAAACTTTGGTTTAGCGATGAACTTTGAATACAATTTTACACTACAGTTTCAAATATGAAAGTATTTTTATTTTTTTTATAAATGTACACACAAACCTTCAATATCTTAATCCTAATATACAGTTCTTTTCAGAGAAAATGGTATGTTCCTTTTACATGTCTTATGGTAATTTTTTTTTAAAATAATTTATGGCATTGCTTCTGTAAGCGTATTTTCAATGTGTTGATTGTTTAAAACGGTCGTGACCTATACAGGTTTAACAGGCAATCTTATCTTAAAATTAAATATTACAAAGTTCTCTAGTACACAACAATGTCAACATACAGTTGGTTATAGTTAAAGTATCTTGTATATTTTTTGAGTATTATTATATACATACAGCATGTGTGTAGTATTTTAAAATGTATCCTATTCCTGTTAAGAAAAAATCAAACACCAATTGATGGAGTATCTTTTATACCTTTGGCACAGTGTTAAATTACATAACCTATTGAGTATTTAATGTTTTGGACTTAATTTCAACAGTTCTCTTCTATAAAATGTTAGAGCTACTTTGTCAATTGTTACGAATTTTTTTCAAGCCTGCTGTTTTCAACGCAGAGAAAAACAAAACAAAGTCAAATTATTTCAACCATAAATATGTTACTTGGCTCCAGTTAATTAAAACTCTTATGACCCAGCTCAAGCTTTCATGGCAAGCTTCACTGCCATTAGGTCCTATTCCAAAGTTATTGAAACCAACCTGTCCTAATCTCCTACAGATTCCAGGCACTCAACCAACATGTATTCTACCGTCTATCCCACGTCTCCACATATTCGTAAAACTTGTTTCCTGATGGCATAATCTCTTAGTTTTTATTCTCTAGGTGAAAATTGCCACCTCCCCTTATTTTACCACCAATAATTTGGATTTTCTTTTCTTTCAGCAATTCCCAGTAAACTTTCCTAACTTTGCTACACCATTCTCAGTTTTCTGCTCCCTTTGTTATTACGAGTCAGCCGACATTTAAAATCCTTCTTTAAAGTTTGTTCACTTACCCCTTTGCTGGTGAATTCTCCTTATGGCACGATTTTAAAACTCTAGAATATCTTATTTTATAACATTGTGTTACCTTTAATTAAAATGATTAAAGGCTTTTTTTTTTAATTAACCGTACGTGATCTGTACATAATATGTTTTTTCTATACTCGAAATGTTGGTTGTTGATATTTCCGGGTTTATATACTAATTTTTAACATACATTTGAACTATGCCTTCTTTAAATTCTTGTGCACACATACATAAACACTAACAACTTAAGATCAAACCTAACTACATAAAAATCAAATAATCAATTAAAATTCATTTACCTAGTTTTGATGTTTTACCAGCAATTTCCTCTTTGATGGTCTTCAACACATCAAAGTTTTCAACATAGTAAACATCTTCAGGAAGTGAGGCAATGTTCTCCAGTTCTTGGCGATTTGCCTCACCCACCCCTATGGCCAGAGCTAAAATGTCCGCGTCTTGAAGTAGTTGCGCCTCTTTGCAAGTTTCTTGAGGGTCGTCAGATGCCCCATCAGTGATGACTACTGCGATTTTTTTAGAGCCAGAGCGACTGACATCCTGTCTGCTGGCAAAGTGTTCTCTAGCAGCCTTCAGGGCCTGATCTGTTGGGGTTCCTCCTGCTTGGTGTTCTGCCTTAAGTATGGCCTAATATGAACATATATTTAAGTTAAAATTATGCAAACTCAACTGCATACAATGTATTTCGTTGAACCCTTTATATATAATTAGTACGCTGTAAATTCCTATAATGGGATATCTCCAGAAGTAATATTTCGTTTTAAAAACTTTTTTCTTCTAAACGGGTGAGTAGTTTCCTAATACTTACTTCATTTTTTTGTTAAAAATAATAATTGCATCGAAAATATAATCGGCAAATATGTACATCTCCATTTTTTTTTATTGCCCAATATTTTTTTTAAAAAGTTTTTAACGTGGCTAATCGACTCAGACCTTAATTACTGAATGTATTGGTGTAATGTGTGATACATTTTCTTTTTATTGCTTAAGTATTAAATTAAAATTATTACGCTTCCTTGCCGATCTCAAATTATAAATTCGATAATTTAAAAAAAAATAAAAGAATACGCATTCTTAAATATTTCTAGAATTGCCAAAGACACTTTTTTGCATTATTCTAAATTGTAAAAATTACACTCGAATACATAGTCTCAACTTCTTTATTATAGCACATTTTTGCACTGTGAATATTTTTCACCGAATAATTAATTTTTAAATACTGTTACATGAAGCACACTGCTCTAAGAAAATTACAGCATGCCAGACGGAACACTTCCAATCTCTTTGTTGATTGTTTACTTTTAGTATAATTGATCTGTAGGTAGATTCAAATGAGATACATGTTATTAGTATACTATCTTAGCCAGTGGCGTAACAACGGTTTGGCATTGGGGCAGTTGCCAAAGGCGCCAGCCTGCGCCAGTTTAAAAGGGCGCCGCTAAATCTGGTGTACATAATATTCAATTTTGTCAGTCCGATGGATTTTTGGACAGGAATCATATACATTCACAAATTCAAAATCTCGAAGATTCTTGGCGACACCCATACCGGAATGTCAAACGAGATCTGAAAACATTTCTTACAGTACCAAATACAGTAGCCACTGCTGAAAAGAGTTTCAGCAAACTAAAATTTATAAAAAAAAATTACTTGATATCGACGTCAGGTGAACAACGCTATCATATCTAGCTTTTCTTTTCATTGAAGGTGGTCTGACCAGTTAAATAAATTTTAATGAAATAATCATTAATTTTGCTAATATTAAAGTAAGAAAAGTTAAGCTTTGAGCCTTTGATGTAGGACACAGGAGTGGATCGGTAGAGTGTTAGTTATATTAAATTTTAATTGTGAGCTTATATCTCTAGGTATGAGATAATGAGTATGACACATTGACACTATTGCTTCTATTTATTATACAAGATATTTCAAGCATTGATGTAGTCTGTATTAACGCAACAATATCCAACCAATGTTATCAACCAATTTATTTAATATTATTTAGTAACAAATAAACGGTAAATTAGTATTTTTACTGTCTTTGCACCTAATATATTCACTTTGTATGACTGTCACTGTCAGACAACATAATTATTGTCATATATAAAATAAGAGAAATTCATTTTTTAAAATAATCGCATAGTTGAAATTTATTATTTATCAATGACGCCAAAAATAAATTATCCAAAGGCGTCAAAAACCCAGTTACTCCTCTGATCTTATTGATATTGAAATAAAAATATATGACTCTGACCTGTTTGATCTCGTCGTGGTTGCCACTGTTGAAATCAAACAACGGAATTATTTCGTATGAGAAAGTCTTGGCTGCAAACTGCACATCTTCCGGACTGATGTTAAAACACTCTACAACTGTAATGACAAATTGTAACTCTTTCTGAAAGTCAGTCTCACTAATACTTCCGGACGAGTCTATGAGGAACAATATGTCGGCAGTGCAAGAGTAGACAGGACCTGCAGGATCATAAATATTACACTTATTGAATTACTTTTGCTATATCTAAATACATGACCTCCATTATCATCAGCTAAAAATTAGAAAGGAAAACGAGCGACGTCTTTGATTTATCTTTTTGATGAATATTTTATGTCTAGCCATTATTAGCTCTTATTATCAGAATTCGGTTTGTGTTGATTTAGTTAATTTGAGGGCAGATTCATGAAAGTTGCCCTTGTTTCTATGAAATTTCAGAGGGACAGTCAACTTATTTTGTCAGTGCTGAACTTACCATCGAAGACGGGTTAATATCTTATACATTATGTGTGTGTATATATATATACTAGGTTGTTCTGGGGAGTATATGTATTGATCTTTTAATTTATAAAATTGTGCAGTAATCGAATTTGTCATGAGACAAACCCAACACTACACCTTATAATATTACTTCTCTTACATATATATTACCTATATATCTAAATACTTATAGCGAATAATTACCGTAGACACATGTCTGCCTCTTAAGTTTTCTGCTCAGTTTTTTTATTGGTTCTCCATAGCCGCTAACCACGTAAACGTCATCAGGATCAGATGCGATTTTCTCTAGATATCGCTGGTTTGTGCACTTGACACCGACCACAAGCACTTTAGTTCCCAGCTCCTTCAGTTTCTTCACCTCGGCTAAAACACTTTCTTCATTCTGAGGCTTCCCTTCACTAATTAGTATTGTGATCTGACTAACATCTGGGTGTTTAGATTTTGATATTTTTACGACCTCTTGAGCTAACGCCAGTGCCTTTTGAGTTCCGGAGCAGGGTCCCAAAAAAGGAGATGCTTTAAGAGCCTGTGAGGAAAAAAGTTTTATCTAAGGAGGTAACGCTTTATTTTCATACCCAAGTGAATAACGATCATTTGTACCCCCTTGTTAAAAAACTGGATTTGCTTTCAATTGTTATTGCAGTGACAATTCAAAGTACTAGATGGAGCCATCTACGACGTGGAAAAACCAACTATCTTGGCGCTAAACGCACATTTTAAACGGAATTATAGGGGGATTGAAATTAGCACTATGGACAAGCATATGTCGTACAGATTAAATGAGAAGCATTACAATTTGTCATTCGCACAACATATATCATGGAAGTTGTTAAGAGAAAATAGTAAATAAATAAAATAAGAAATTACTATTACATTCTTTATATACACTGTTCTTGATTTTTTTAATTATCATCCTAATGTTACTCCCAATAATAATTAAAATATTCCAAAACATAATTTTGAACTTATTTTGCTGTTAGCTTTTCAACCAGACAAGCCAAATACTGCGGAAATTAATCATTTTTCCAGAATGGACTGCAACACATTTGTTTATTAAGTTTAGTGCATGGTTATCATTGTTTACCAAGCACGCTTCTTATTTTCTTCTTCTCTTTTTCTTCTTCTTCTTCTTCTTCTCCCCCCTCTCTTTCTCTCTCTCTCTCTCTCTCTCTCTCTCTCTCTCTCTCTCTCTCTCTCTTTCACTCTCTCTCTCTTTTTTTTCTTTTTACACTTTCTCTATCTTATGAACCCATACACCCTTTTTATCTTAGCTTTATCTTATATTTTAGATTATGTTTTTGTACGTATGAATATCAATGAAAAAGGATAAGCAACTTGGTCAAGCGCTAATTAATTCTGATTTTTAATGCAATTTCCTTTGGAAAAAATTGCGTTTATATATCTGTAATGTCTAGCCAGTCTGTTTGAACGATACCAGTTAGAGGGGTCGGATCTGTTGCAAATATGCTAAGGAGGTCCCTATGGATGTGCACGGGCAAAAAAATTACCGAAAAGGTTTTCTGAATTTCCTTTGGGGGGGGGGGAGAAAAAATATCAGTGCTTTGTCGATTTCTCTCGCCAACCATAACATAGATCTACATCTATTGGGTTGAAACAAACGCCAAACGGTAGCAAATAGTATTGCAGACAATGTTTGAAAAATCTCTTTTCGTTCGACTCCCTTAATTTTAGCAACAATTTGTTGATAGCAATTATTTTATTTAATATCAAAATTATTTATTTGAAATGACTTTAATGAAATGTAGATAATTATAGTTAATAGAATTTTCCGGCTTTGTGAATACTTATATTAGATAGTGCTCGGTGCGCATTATATTGACACATTCTTGGTGTGAAGTAGCGTGAGGGTATGTGACTTCATATTTTGTTTACTTAACAGAATCACTACTTTGAAATGACTTTTAATGTAACCTATCATATAGAAGAGGACTGCGATAAAGCTTTAAAAAAATACACAATCATATTGTGAAAACAAAAAATTTGAGCTTTATCTTAAAGCTAACACAACATTAGACATTTCTGCTAATGCCCTTTTTAGTGCAATAAATATCAAACACGCACTGAAATTTTCATATTTCGAATCTTTAAAAATACGATACAATAAATGTTTATGTATACTAATAAAAGCGAAAGCCCTCACTGATTGACTCACTGACTGACTCACTGATTCATCACTAATTCTCCAACTTCCCATGTTGGTAGTAGCATGAAACTTTGTGAAGTTGTTTTGGTACCCTCTCACGACGAAAATTGGCGAAAAAGAATTTTTAAAATCTCGCTCATGTGGGGCCGGGGGCCTAAAAACATTTTTTTTCCTTAAATGGGCTCTATAAAAACTAAAAAAACGCCTATTTTCCTATTTCCGATGTAGGTAGAAGCATGAAATTTTGGAAATTTTTGTAGTGCATGTTCCGGATGATAATTTGAAAAAAGTTAAATTTCCCACTAATGGGGGCCGGGGCCCCAAAACCATTTTTTTTCTCTTATATGAGCTATATAAAAATTGAAAATCTATCATTCTTGTATTTCCTGAATAGGTAAAGGCGTGCAACGTTGGGGGGTTTTAAATACACTTCCACGATGATAGCAGGTGAAAACATATTTAAAATATCCCTTACTGGGGGCCTAGGGCCCAAATATAGTTTTTAATGCACTCACTCACTCAATCATCACTAATTATCCAATTTCCCATGTAGGTATGAGCATGAAAATATGGGAAGTTGTTGATACCCTCTCACGACGAAAAAGGAAATTTAAAATTCCAAATTATGTGGGGCCGGGGTCCTACAAACTATTTCTCTTTATCTGTAAAAATTGAAAATCACTAATTGTCCATTTTGCCGAGTATGTAGTACTTTAAACTTTAGGAAGTTGTTGAGTACAGTTCCTCGATGGCAACAAGTGAATATATATTTAAATTATCACGTACTGCATGCCGGAGCCCCCAATGTAGTTTTTCCATTAAATGAGCTAATAAAAACTGAAAATTACTGCTTCTGGCAGTCACAGCCATTGTCTTCTCGTGCACAAACACACCCGCGCGGGTCAAGCTTGAAAACAGATTAATAGAAAATCATGGTGCACTCGCCCCACATGGGATGAATGTGGTTTTTGCTTTGACAACCTAGGCGTTTTCCCCGCCCACTCTCTGTTTTCCTATATAAACTCGCTCTGTCATCTCTCAGCTTCACTTTCTTCGATTCTTTGGATTTCACCGCAGCTAAGTTTCTTAATATTTTTTTTTATATTCGTTGAAAAAGGCTCTTTGCCGAAGCGTTCGCTGTTGTGCTACGTCCTGTCAGGCTAACCCTTACCTAGTTTACGTCTTTTGCGTTTAATTTTTTATAAGCCTGATTGCAGTCCTACCCCTCTTTTTGTGTAGGTGTTTAGTAACACAGAGCGATGGTAATAAGGAAAATAATTATATACATTTTTAAAATTTCCACTCATGGGTGGCCGGGGGTACAAAACTTTTTTTTTCCTAAAATGGGCTATATAAAACTAAAGCAACAATCATTATCCAAGCTTCCGTGTAGGTAGAAGCTTGAATCTTTGTCAAGTTGTTGAGTACACTCCCGAGATGTTAAGAGGCAAAAAATATTAAATCCTTTCTCACTAGGGGGTGATTGCTTAAATATAGTTTTTTTTTCAAATGAGCTATATAATAAAGACGCATTTTTTCAATAACAGAAATCCTAATTTACCGCAGCAAAGCGCGGGTAAATTGCTAGTGTAAAATAAAAAGAAGGAAAACCTACAACAATAAACAATGACACAGGATCTAGAAAAAAGAACTATGGCTGTCTGTAGACTTGTAAAAATTGATATTGATATTTTGTGTAACGGGAAAACAAGTTTCCCGACCCCTGACTTAAAGCATTACCTTCATCATTTCCCCGTGGTCAGAGAAGTCTTCCAAAGAGAAGGTCCGATGTTCTTTTTCTCCCACAATTATTGTATGAATTCCGACTTCTGACTGACTGTTTTCATAGTTGCCAACGTAACCAGTGGTTAGCTCCAACTGGTTTCGGTAGTCTTCTTTGCTGTCTGCTACTTCAACCACCATTGTGACGTCTGCCCGGGCTCGCATCTCTGGGTCTGTTGGTTTGTTCAAGAGATATGTATTCACAATTCAATACCAATTAAGGGTTAATGGTACTTACAGAGCAATATGAAGATAAGTCTTCACTAGTTCAAGAATATTCTGAACAATTATACACTAAGAAATAATATAATGAGATACACTCAAACCAAAATATCTCGACCTCCGTTAACTCACCAAACCTATTTAATCGACGTTTTCGAAGGGGAACCGCCAAATTCTCTCTTTGTCTTAGTTTTGCTCATCGGTTATGTCGATTCTTTAATGTCGCTGAACCCTACTATCTCGAGCACAAAAGAGGGCTAAATTTGCCACTTAACGATGGTTATCTCGATTACCATGACCAATCGCCAGGTTTTGAAAATGATAGATATCGATGCCACTTGACCATCTCACTACCGTTTTTTCGCGTATATAACACCCGTCTTATACAACGTTTTAAGTTACCCTCACCCAGGGTGCGTCGTATATTAGTGGGCGTCATATCTAAGTATTTTTTACATGAACGATACAGTGTGTGATATTGGATGATAATTATTGCAGTTGATATTCAGGTTTCGCGATTTTCATTCCTAGTTGTGAGACCGTTAACCGTTAATAAAAAGACAGTTTTACTGTCCAATCCGTATTTTTCCATATTTTTTTAGAACCAACAAAGAGAGTACTTATGAAATGTTCGCCTCGCGCCGTCTGATGGTTACTTCAAAGAACTGGTGACTTCACCGCCCACCTGTGTTAGTTCTCGTACTATGCTTCGCCAATTAATAAAAAAAATGTAAAAAAACGTCCAATAGCTGAACTCCACTAACAGTGATGGCGTGGATTTTTAGATCCCTTACATTACTTCAATGTCGGCTTATTTCTCTCTTTCTCTCTCTTTCTCTCTCTCTCTCTCTCTCTCTCTCTCTCTCTCTCTCTCTCTCTCTCTCTCTCTCTATCTCTCTTAATCTGTACGTCGTGTCAACCGGCTGAAAAACAAAAGTAAAGTAGGACCAAAAATTATCATCGGTTATCTCGACGCTTTTTGGCAAACCCCTTTGCCGGAGACATAACCGGGTCAAATTGTACTAATATAAATAAATGTTTTCTTCAAGGTCTTCCTTGTAGATGATAGAGCTTAGTTTTATTATTTTATTTTTAATACCGGTAGCTGTTAAATTACATTCGAAAAATATTGATGGGTGTTTCTTTAAAGTCTTCTTTTAGTGGATAAAAATTGATTGCCTTTAATTGTTTTTGCAATTAAAATAAAAGCTAAAACAAAAACACATCATAACTCAAATCAATACTTACTTACTGACACCAGGAAGGGCTCGGGCCATTCCCTTTTCACAAATTGAATTAAATCCCTCACTTGTTTCTTCTGCTTTTCTTCATTGGTTTCTGAGTTGTCAATCAGGAATCACCTGTAGTTGAAAGACTCGAATATTTCCCTCAAAAGTCCCTCTTGTTCTCGGCACCAGTTTGTAAATGTCATCTCATTTAAGTCTCTATGATACCTCGCATTGAACACATCACCTCTGGTGACTAAACACACGCCTTTCTCCTTCAGGAACTTGGGTCCAAACATGCGTTTTATAAGAGTAAACTCCAATACAGCATTTGTGTTTGTTGCCGAGATTTCATACTTCAAAACCATAACTGGAGTATGAATTCCTTTTGGGATAAGTTTCAATATTTCGGACATGATGAAAGCGCACTTTTGTTTAGTGACCATAAGAGTTCCGGAGGTGTTCTCATCCCCAAAATGTCCAGAACATTCTAGGACGTTCAGCTCGTAGTTGTTGAAACAGGTTGTCCCCATCATAGTTTTGGGACCGCATTCAATGAACTCACACTGTGGGCCCAAAATTGATTTGGCCGTCAATGTTTTACCACTTTCCTTAGGTCCTATAAGCAGCATGCTGATAGTTTCATGTTTCAAAGAAAACGCTGCCATATTTTTCTGCATAAATAAGTGATGAATATTGAAGACGGATAAACATGGAGTCAACAACAAACAAAAAACGTTACAGAAAAATGAGTGGATTGAAAACGTTTTATTTGATGTTAGACATCTTGTCGTCGTCCCCACCACCCCCCCTCGATATATTATTTTGTTGATAACTTGGTGCAATATTTCTAAACCAGATGGGTATATTTTAACAGGGTTCGCAGTAGAGGTGTCTAAGCAGAAATGGAAATTTGAGAACCGTCACGTGCATTTTTGGTTAATGAACTTTAAAGACTACGATGCATTTTTAAAAAAACACTAAATCAGATCCGTTTTCTATAACTCTTTGTCCTAAAAAATAACATACGCAGACACAAATAAATCATGAAAGACAAATAGATGTTACGTTAGACCATGGATTCTTGTGCATATCTCTTCGGTTATTAATATCCAGCTTCCTACAATATTCATATTCTCTTCCTATATCCTTCGTTTATTTCGTTGTCATCTAAAGACATTATGTAATTAGAGTTTCAAAATTCCTTTAGCACATTTTCTAAATCATATTTTAATTATTTTTTAAAAATGATTTGTTAAATAATTTTCACAGCTTCGAGTAATAGACGCTTTCAACTAGGAACATTTTCACCTCGGGACCGCAAGCAAAATAAATAAAATTAGTAAAGGTATGAAAATCATAACTAGGTTTACTTGGTGACATTGATCTATTAGAAATTCGATAAAATATTAAGTATATATTTTCTCCGCTTTGTTGCTTTTCGTTGCTAATACCTTGTATTTTTGTATGTTAAATGTATCTCAAATTTAATAGAGTTCTCCTTTTTAAAAAATGATATTAGAGTCCATCTGTCTTTGCAGCATATTTCAGCCCATTTTAAGGATATTAATATCTTATCAGACCTTTCAAACATTTACCGTCAAATCTTCCATATGTTTTGTGAGATCCATTGCCTTATCGGTGAGAGGTCCCTGGTTCGCCTCCATCATCAGCTGACTCTTACTTACAGTTCTTGTCTCGGGTGTAACATCTGTAACAGTAACGGAATCTTTCTAACTTTGAAATTATTTAGATTTTTAGATTATAACATGAAACAATTAGTAACATCGTTATAGACGTAACCTTAAATATCACGTTGCTAATTTTTTTTTTAAATAGTGGATTAAATTCCGTCAAACCAATAAATGCAATTATTCCTCATTAAGTCTAGCCACGACAAAATTTCCGATAGCTGCATGAAATAGAACATTAAAATAACACACGCTTGTTTGATCTGTAGTATTTTCCTTTCAATGACATTTATGTACGGATATACTCAATCATGCGATGTTAAAAAAAAGAGGTCGGCACGTAATAATATTAAGATAGTCTCTATAATTTAAAACAGATTTTATTTGGATTCAATTTACGACAGATTTTCAGTTTCGTAAAACTCTCGGAATGGAATGTCTAAAATATTATAGAAAATTCTAAATTATATTTTTGCAGTTTTTCTGCTTATTATTGGTACAAGTTTTAAAGTTGTTGCCCAATTATTTGCCATACTACGATTGTACCATACATTTATTATTCACGAGATTCGGGTATAATTTAAAATATTCTAAAAATTTCCTAGGTTTAATTTTTCAATACGTCAGCAGTAATTTTAACAAATATAAATAGGACAAATTTTAAAGTCTTACAATTGTTTTTCTGACTTATTTCCGGTTCGAGAAATCACGTGGACAGAATAGGTTTCCGCGGGGCCCCTTTTGTTAACTTAAATGAATAATGATTTTAACTATATTGTGAAAGAAATCAGAATGGGATGTCACAGGGAACGGGATCCCAATGTGTAATTGGATCATAATGGGTTAATAAACCGAAATATGGGATCCAATCGGGAATGGGGATCTTTTTGAGGCAATGAATTCGACAAAGCAGGGGTTTTACTATGCAACGGGATAAAAAGGGGAGAAAAGCATTCGATCAAGAACGGCATTTCATCATTGGAATATTATTTGGGATTAGTGATCCCAACAATGTTTCAAATTGGAAAAATGGATTACATCACGAATGGAATCTCATTGTGCAACTGGAACGAGGGAAAAGGATTTTACCAAAATTGGATGACTTTATACAGCGGAATAGTACTGAGCTATGTGGCCCTATTTAAATATGGGAAAGGGATTCACTTCATGAATATCATGTTACCAATACGCAATGCCATCTTAATGAGCTATGTAATCAATAAAAGAAATATGGAATCATATTGGGAAAGGGATCCTACCCAAAACAGTATTCCTATACGCAATGGAAAAACATTGCGCTATTTGATCCCATCAAAGTAGGTTACTCGGGATCGAGTGAAAGAGATTTACTTCCTGAATGAGATCCCATTATGCAACGGGATCATAATGGGGAATGTAACATAAAAGAAATCATGGAATCCAAAAGGCGGGAAAATCACATTAAACGGGATCCCACGAATCAGAATGGGATCCTATTGGAATGTAGTCAAGCAATTGGAAACAATTGGAAATAATTTTATTATCATGTATATTTACATCAAACATGTAGACTAGATTCAAAGTTTGATTTATTTTAATTGAATTAATATTCAATTAATTTTGTTGCGCAGTGCTTAAAATGTGAGATGAATTTTTCAGCTAAATGAGAGAGTTATAAAGTAGTGGGTATGTAGAACTATGTGTTATTCTTTCACATCATAGTGTGTAAATAAAATTAACAATATTTTCATGTATTTATATCTCATATGTACATTTATTTTGTTTTCTCATATAAAAGTTCAAGGATTTGTGTGTTTATTTTCAAAATTTTAAGCATTATAAACATACGAGCAAAATACCCGTGCTACGCTACGGGGTAGGCACAATAAGAATAACTGTTTGGTTTTGGGTCTCAAATTCTCCTTAAAAATGAATGTAAACGCATCTGGAAATTAGAGTAGTGATAAATCAAACCCCTTCTTAATAAAAACAACGATATGTGTGTCGAGAAAAAATAAAAATTTTATTCATTTAAATATTAGCCATCAATGTTGGTATTTCTGCTTTAATATAGCATTATCATTAAAATCCTTGGCTCTAAAGCCCATGTAGGGCCCTGGCTTGCTCAACCACATCCTTCCATTCAGATCGTTTGATGACTTTCTTTCACCATGCTCGAACCCCTTTAATAACGCATGCTATATACTCTACCAGCATAACAAATGTCGTTAATAGTTACAAAAATCTAACGGGCAAGGCTCACTTTATTTTCACGTGAATCAAAACAAGAAAACAGTATCTTTCCACATGATTCCTTTGGTTCTTAGAAGCAGCACGCTAAACACCCATTTCATTTATAGTCTAAGCATGAAATTAGTTCAAGACGAATAGGATATTTTTTGCCAGATAATATTTGTCAATATTTTGGCTTGGGGAGAGTGGTAAATATGGTTTATTTGTTTTAAAAGGCACATGTTCCTTTTACGTGAATAAAAACATAAGAACAATGCTGCTTTTTAAGAATATGGTGAGAAATGTATCTCCTTATAAAATTTATGTAAATCATTATATATTCCTGCACATTGTTTCTAATAGTAACAATTCACTTTATATGAATCTTTATTCCCGTTGTATACTATTCATCTAATAAAATCAAAACAGCACACAATAAGTTGTTGTCAGTGTGTTTT
The DNA here is from genome assembly GCA_002072015.1 of Radix auricularia. Lineage (NCBI taxonomy): Eukaryota > Metazoa > Mollusca > Gastropoda > Lymnaeidae > Radix > Radix auricularia. Next base: position 235,859 of record MUZC01000314.1, on the reverse strand, counting down.
TTCGACATAAAAAGCACTTTCTTATGCTAGATCCTGTCTATAAGTCGTAATACCCGTGATATTTCTTTACACTTGATATATTTACACCTAAAAGAACAGTTTTTACCCGAAGCGTATGTCATACAAACGCATTGTTCGAGAAATGTACCCAATTTTTTTAAATGGATGTTTCATCATTCGTTAGGTCTTAGAGTAAAATACAAGTTTTAAGATTACTTTTTTCATGGGAAAAGCTCTCCAAAACATTATTTCTATTTCTAGGCTAAGCATGGCCTTAGTCAAATGAATA
>MUZC01000314.1:216375-232199 GCA_002072015.1 Radix auricularia | reverse complement strand
TTGGTAGGTAGGTAGGTAGGTAGGTAGGTAGGTAGGTAGGTAGGTAGATAGATAGATAGATAGATAGATAGATAGATAGATAGATAGATAGATAGATAGGTAGATAGGTAGATAGGTAGATAGATTTTTTAAAAAGAAATAACTACTATTGATTATTTTTAGCTGGAAAAATTTCGTGTATGCAATTGTGGCCCAGAGTATCGCCTTTCTTTTTAACTTATAAGTACAAGGAAGTTTAATAAATTAAGTAGATCATTTGGTCGGGTTTTTTTAGTAAGATTAAATCCCAAGTAACTAGACAAAAATATTTACTTAACAACGAAGATAAAAAGCCAGTTATATTGGAAGCTATATTCTATTGTATCCATGAGGCTTTTTATCTAAAATTTGGACTACTATAAGTTACGTTAATATTCGGACAAGAATTCAATTATTCTTTAATACCTAAAGACATACATTGATAAATCTAAGCTTTCAAATCAGTAGATTACGATTTTCAGATCATAGTTACCCCTTGTAATGTCTTAGATAATTTTTACCTTGAATACTTTGTAGAATTTACTTTTTAAAGTAGAACACGTATAAGATAGCATGAAAATATTAGGCTGCAGAAATAACGATTAATTTCTCGATTAATCGTTTAAAAGTTTAACAATTAAAATGCTAAAAAAACATTAATCGACCCATCACTTACAAATTATTGGAAGTCAAAAATTATTTTTTTTTTAAATAGCGGCCGATAAATAATAACACATTTCCTGACAATTACCCGAGCATTTTGGTTTTAAACTACTGACTGTACAAAAATGCAAAAAAAAAATGTTGATAAAGTTTGCTTATCAAGGTTCTAACACTTCGCGTACTTATCATACCAAATAAAAAGCGGATCGAGAGTATGGCCGTAAGGGAGTCTGAATGAGAGACAGAAAATGACGACAGCTCATCTGATGAATAACTGCTTTACAAAATGGAAATAAAAGTTCCTGAATCAAATGACCCTCTACAATGATCGAAACTTAATGAACATCGATAATGTCATTCCTTGTAAAGACCATTTTGTACATTCCAGTTACCTAAGTTCCATGTAAGTAATTGTTTAGCTCGGCTGATTATATTGTCAATCAGACCCTCTTGTCACTTGAACCAAATGTCAACACACTTTCGTAGTTGGTTAAAAGATGATATATAAAGGAGACATTCCAGTGTTCTTTAAATTTTCAAAAAGAACGTTTTATAAGTGTTACTTATGAAATCATTAATTTTCCTTTTTGACTTTAATCGAAATTAACGATTAATTAATTGTTAATTTTTCAAATGTTAACGATTAAATGTAAATAAATAGATAACAGCCCTTGCCAAAATAGCAATATTTTTATTGTGAAGCAATGGTAAAAATATTGTTCCTGCTAAATATTTTGTCACTTCAACCAATAGGAAAGTATAATCTTTATCTTTATGGGGGAGGGGATGGGGCGAGGGTGGGGAGGGGGGAATTTAAACTAAAATTTCACAAATTATGATAATAATTATTTTGTGTGCATTGCTGTAAAATTATAACACTGAAATTTAAAAGTACTTACCCTTATTTTAACATCGAAATGTCGAAAACTTATTTTTGAAAGAGTTACAATTTGGTCCAATCTTTCCATTAATGAAAAAATACTGTTTTGTGCTTCAAATTTAAATACCATTAATTTTGCATTCTAAACTTCGCAATCCGTAATTGTAAGCCACAGTTTATTTGAAAGTAACACATATGTTATAAAATGTATAGTTTTAGAAAAAATCTTAAATTTTAACATAAAAGGGCTTTTTAAAGAAAAAATACGTTAAAATTTTGGTAAACAAGATAATAACAAATTAATTATTTTTTAACCATAACAGCTTACCTGAGGTATCGATATAGCCATACCATGGAGAAGCAACACAATGTAATTTGATTTTAGCCCTAGTTCTCCCTTAAGTAGATTACAAAGAATGCTTCAAGGGGGTTGAACCTAAAGAACGGGTTCTCAACATTTTCCAAGTCACCTACTCACTTTAAGCAGTGTACAAAATAAACAGAAAATGAAGATGTATAGACAAAGAGAGGAAAATTAAATCTTATTTCCTTACTGTGGAAACTCAAAAATAGTTATTTTTGGTGCAGTAATTTTTGTCAAGCCTCTTCTTTTTTGAATATATTTTTTTAATTTTTTTTATTTTTGTAATGCACTTTCTAAAATCTAGCGTTATGAACGGACATACCCATATATTTTGATTATATATACGAATATATGTGTAAGAGAAACCCTTCACGCTTAGACTGTGGGCTATATAAGTTTGCATGAATAATAATGACATAATCATGATAATAGTAAATGCATATTGAATAAAAACACAGCATAAAATGATATTATAGCAAAGTTTCAAATCGAAGTATTCACAAATATTTCTGAGGAGTAAGCAGGTCGTTAATTTTCGGCACTGAATAAATAAATAGTGCGCATCAATAACGACTGAACCAAAAAGACTGTGCAGTGACTATAATGGGATCCACATCAAGCACATCTGTCATCTTAAGCCATTTAAGATTCATTGATGAGTATGACTTCTCAGTTTATTCGCCCATTTAACCTCTGTTAGTTTTTAAAAATCTTCATGTCATATCATTTTTATCATATTCATTTTTTTTTTTGACATCCTTTGATTTGCTGTAATCTTACCGCACTATGAAATCAAAGAATTCTTCAGGCCTGAAAGCTGAACACCCCCGAGACAAAGTGCTGCCACTATCCTAAATTTTCAAAAATTCCCACTCTGTTAGACCGCGCAGCTGTTTAATGAGAACGCCTTTTCTTGGGACGGGCGCAACTCCTTATCTGACGTTCGATCACTCGTCGTTTGAGCGAGATATCAATCCAAAGCAACCGGTCTGATGAGAGATACCGCAGAGGCATACCCTTGTAATGGAGACCTCACTTATCAAATTACGGAACTCTCTTTAAATGAGTCTCCTTGTAATTAACTTCCTTTGAGTGGTTTCCCCCAGCCCCACCCCAAGTCCTGATGGTTAACTATGACATTCTCTAAAAGTATTTCTACAGTTGGTTATCTACAGTTCTATGATTTCGCTTAAGTAACTGGGACGAAACGCTGGCCTAAAACAAAGTGCATTTTCTCATACTCCATATGTATAATCCTAAGCGGAAAGTATATTATCTATCCTGTTTCTGTCTCAAGCACCACTCATGTAGACATATCAGTCTCATGAATAACCGTTGTCCTAATTACGACCGTGACCGATACCATTTTTAAATTATAAGCACATTCCATTGACGACTGTCTGCCAAATTTCACCACGCACTGAATGCAATATTCCTCCTGTAGCGTCCAGGTTACCTTGACAAACGTCGTACATACGACGTGCTAAGTGTTTTTACCCACCTCTACACTTCGTTGCAGGCCCCGGGTGGTGGATCTGAGCTTACACTATTGATCACTGATTAAACAAAACTGGCACAAGCGTGAATAAAATGGCATGGAAAATATAAAATAAAACTTGATCTGTTTAATGATATGTAGAGAATAGCCCTGACATTGTTGAATGCCTGCGTAATTTATTTTCTATATGCAATTGTCTGTATTATCAATTAGATCTTTGTTTGTCAAAGTTGTGGCCCTATGGTCTGCCTGGTGCTGGTATGTAATGTTTAAGTTCCTGGGATCTTTAGCACACACACCAATTTCAACGCTCTGATATGTCTTTCTTTTTTATGACATGGCGGTTAGTGTTAAGATAAATAATTGCTATTAAGTAATAAACTAAGTTTACGCTAGAACAAGTGTTAAAATAACCGCCGAATGCTCGCCGAGTTTGTTTATTGACTATTAATACACTAGTTTCTGATCTTTTTAAAAAAAACATGCACATTGTGATAAGTTATTCATATCAAAACACATACAAATTAATACAACTAATTTTAGTTGTTGTTTTTTCTCCAATTTAAGCAAGGAATTTTAAAAAGGAGACACAGAAACAATAGTGGTTAATTAGGCGTGGACAAATTTCACCTAATAGCTAGTCAGCCCCTAGTGCAACGCAACAGTAACAAAGGTCGAAACCGAAAGTCACGTTTTTTTTTTTTTTTTTTTTTTTTTTTTTTCTAGCTCCATGAAACTTGTCTTTGATTAGGATTCGTTCTTTTATTGTGACATCAAGCAGGGGGAAATTAACTGAGAAAAATTGTGAGACACCATTTGTAAATTGACGAAAGCCTGACGACCTTAAAGTGCAATCAATTTTTCCATTGCTTTGCTGACATTTCTTATTTTATTCTTATCTAGCAATTCTAGAATGTGAAGTTTCATTATGGATGTAACTATATTTTAAAAATGTAAGTATATATGTATGCATGCATGTCTTTTATAGCCTTTCATCCGATCGCCATGCTACTTTAGATGATTGAGTATCCTTCGGGATGGTAACTTGCACAAAAAGTTTTTAAACATTGACACTCATGGGGAACCGGGGGCCAAAAATAGCTTTTTTTGTCTTATATGAGCTATATAAAAAAATTTTAAGCGTTAGCTACTTGGAAAAGGATGGATCTTGACCAAACTTGGTGTATACTAAACTGCTTGATAGCCTTTATTAAAATACAATAGGGCATTGAAGCTCTAATGCCCATCCCTTCGGGTCGGAGTCCCCAATTCTTTTTTCGTAAACGTTTAAGATTGTATTCTCATTCAGTGACGTGGTCTCCACAATACTGATAATATATTTAATAATATCTAAATTAAAATAAACAATTGTTTTAAAACTTACATCTTGCACCAACTGGGCCCGGGGGCAATTGATGTCGTTTTTATATTATTTTTCAAAAATAAAAAACAATTTAGGTGTAAGCTAATAGGAAAATAAATTGTTCTTGACCAAACTTTGAATATGAAAATTTGATAGCCAATATTAAAGTACTACAGGGACTGAGCTCTTAATGCCCATTTATTTTAGGCTGTGGGTCCCAAATGAATTTTTTATTAATGTTTATAACTGTTTTCCTTATTAAATTTTAAATTATCTTTAGAAATAAAGAAAATTATATCCACTATGAAATATAATGAAAGGAACAAGTTTTTTAACTTAACATCTAGCACCAAATGAACCCGGGGGCCTATAATGTTAGATTTTGCTTATATGAACTATATAAAAATTAATTGAATCGTTAGGATTTTCTAAAATCTTTGGATCTTGACCAAACTTGGTATAAAAAACTTCACAGCCTATATTAAAATTCTATAGGGCAGTTAACTCCTAGTCTCCATTCTTTCGGGGCCGGGCCCCCTAATATTTTATTAGAAAATTGTAACTTTTAATTCCACATTCAATTATATGCGACTTTAAGAACTACAGATGATTTAATTAATAATGAAATAGGTTGTCATGAAGAGGTATTTTGAACGTTATATTTTGCGCCCAATGGGTCCAGAGGCCCATATTTGTTTTATTTTTTTAAATTACTTTCAAAAAAAACTTTTTTAATTTTTATTTTGAGGGCTATATTAAAGTTAGTATAAGCGTTATCTACTGAGAAAATGACTGGATCATGACCAAACTTGAAATATAAATACTTCATAGCCCATATTAAAAACGGTAGGCAACTGAACTCCTAATTTTCATTCCTTTGTGATTGGGGATCACACATGTATTTTTTTCGCAAACGTTTAAGATTCATTCCCAGTTCAATTTTATAAGATCTTGTGAAATGTAGATAAAGAGATGCATTATGAAATTGATTGCAATATACAGGTGTTTTCAAGTTTTCACCTTGCACCGATGTACCCGGGGTCCCCAGTGTTTTTTTTTTGTTTGCTTATATTGTGTTTTATTTTTAAAAAATTAGTCAAAGTGTTAGCTACTCGGAAAACAAATGGACTTAACCACACTTGATATATAAAATCTTGACAGCCCATCTAAAAATACTTTGGGGAATTAAACCTTTCGTGTCGATTCTTCATCTCCAAGGGCCCCTAATAGTTTTTTCGTAAACATTAAAGATTTTATTCCCCATGCAATTTAACACGGTCATGACAAATATTGATAATATATTCGGTATGCTCCAGATTGTTGTGAACAGATTTTCAAACTTTGAATCGTGCACCCATTTGGCCCGGGGACCTTAAAGTTGTTTCTTGCTTATATTAGCAATTTAATTATTATTTTATACATCAAATCGCTTTGCTACTTTGGGAAGTTGTTGAATACATTCTGGATAACTTTTCGGTATAAAGAGTATTAACAATAAAAACATATGCGGCCTGTGGGCGAATAATTTCATTTTATCTTTTTATTATAAAAAGTTAATGGTTTTACTGATGGATATTGACTAAATTTGGTACATAAATACTTGATAACCCATATTAACAAAACGATGTGACATTGAACTCCTCATTATGATTCCCTTTTTGGCTGGGGGCCTAAAATCTTTTGTTGTTATAAACTTTAAGATTATTTTCTTATTCGATTTTAAAATATCATGGCATATAATAATACCATTCATGGTGATAGTGACTGAAAAATATCGGGATTTCAAAATTTACATCTTGTTCCATTTTGGGACGCCAGGGCCATTAAGTTTTTTTAAAGTGATATACGCTTCATAATTATTGTTTTTATTCCAAATTTAGATTTGATAATTTGATTAGATGTTGAGTACAATGGATATAGATTTTCTTGAAATTACCACTTATTTTAGGGGCCGTTAATGTTTGTTTTATTATGTAAGTTTTCGAAGGTTTATTTTATTTATCTGATTACCATGACACATGGGAATTTTTAAAGTACTTTTCCCCAAAGATTTCTGGCATAATTGCTTTAAAACTAAACGTAGCACTCGTTTATTTCTTGGAATTGTTTATTATAAAGCTACATTAAAAGTGAAGAAATAGGAGAGATAACTCATAACTTAAATCGACATTACTTATGTTTTATAAGTTCTTTATATGAGCAAATACTTCAATACATTAGTTAAGAACAAAACTGAATAGGTTGTTTTTTTTTCTAAACCTTATCCTAATAAAACCAAAACTATTTCAGACATGCGTTTTTTATAAAGTTAAGAATGGTCTATTGAGAATACATTCGTAATCGTTTATTAACAAAATTTATGCTATCAGAAATTACCTTATTAATATGAATTTTTTTTTAAGTTACTACATGGTACAAATGTGCTGGGGTATTTCATGACACTGAATTTGTTTTAAAAACAATGTTAATAGATCAAAGACCAATCTAAAAGTCTAAAATACTTATTTCATTTTTACTTTGAATAGAAAAGTATAATAAAGCAATAGAAAGAAATGCCCTTTAAAAATTACTTAAGTATTATTATCGGTAGAGAGAAGAAATCTTTTCAATAAGTGATTTTTAAGAAGTTTAATTTTTAAAAAAAAAAAAGCTTTTAAAATTACAAAATATTACTTGAAATTTAATGACTGAATGAAAAGTTTTCAAATTTCACTACCTAATGGAATTTTTGACATTTATTTATTTATAACACTTATAACAGCTTCCATAGCAATTGCACAATTCGCCCACTTCCACACAAAACGAGTTTTTTGGTCGGGCGCTTATATAAAGCTTTCCCAGTATAGTTAATGGAAGGAAAATAATATTTGTAACACTACATTGCTTAGCAACAGATTAGATAGCTGAATATAGACCAAACATGGCACAACAAAACATGATGGCCCTTATTCAAATATTTAACTCCTAATAACACGTCATTAGGTGTAAGGTACCTAAATAAAGTTTTTTTTTTTAAAATGTCATAAAAAAATTTAAACGTTGAGAAAGCCAATCAAGGAAATTATTTTAAGACATGTGTCACATTCGTTAACATTAAATTCCGAAAATTACGTGATGATTTCAACGTTTGCATAGGCTTTCTTTGCAATATAGTTTTTATTACATTTTCAAAAATGAAATGTATTACCGTTACGCATGAGGTGTTGCAGGTAGAAAAGTCATTGGGACATTCTTTTGAATGTTGTTGAACCGAAACGTTTAGGGTGTGTTGCATATAATCAATAAAAACTAAAAATAACCTGGTTCTCAAAGGGTGATAAAATTGTTTTGATATAATCTGAGAATACAGATTCAAATATTGAATAACTAATCGAGGAATTTTTTTTTAAAACAATTAATCAAAATAGTTTTAGAATCCCCGAAGTTAAAGAACGTTTTTGTAATCGCGTACACGAATTTCTTGAAATTAGTTTTAATAACTAGTAATGGAATGGAATGGATAGTGACGCAGTTAATCTTGAACGTGTTACAGAGGTAAGGGTGTTGAAATGACTCATTTATTTTCTGTTATATTTCTTATTAATTTATGTCTTCAAAAGGGGAAAAACTTTGAATAATTGTCTTGCAATATTGTAATATTGTATCCAGATAATAACAAGTTTTTTTACAACAACAATTTTTTCGTAATTTTGTTGATTAATTTAATCCAAATTATTATTTATCTGCCTCGTAGCAAGCAATTTATAAAAACACAGTACGTTCAACGTGATTATGTAGACAAGTCATCTCAAACTATCCATAAGTTTCCATCACTTTTTCAAAAATCGCAAACTATTATTTAACGACAGTTATGTTCCAAATTGTTTTGTATCTCATTTTATATATTTCGTTCTTTTTTTTAATCGATTTCTTATATTATATCCTTTGTATTGTTTCTCTCTTTCATTTTATTACGTTGCTTCTTTTTTTTATCTAAATGTCTTATCGCCTAGGTTTTTTCTCAAATGTCTCTCACAACGACGCTGCCTCATTTATTTTTATAAGCCAATAGCCAGCTCATCCACTTCTCAATCCCCACCCTGACCAGAAAAATATTAACAAAGTAAACAGCCACAAAATACTTTTAAAGGCATTAACGCCAGCAATAAGATCATAACAGCAGTGAATAATTTACATGTAAAAGTTACCAAAAATGCTATTTCAAAATAACTTTTGTCAATCTTAAAGATAAACGAAAACGAGGTGTTTAGATAAAATAGAACTTTATTTTATTTAAGCCATGACGATAAGATTAATGTGAACTTTTTCAAACCACTGCAAAGCTTTGTTGTTGTTGTTTTTTGTTGTTGTTGTTCCTTATTAAAATATGTCAAAAGATATCTTAAGACATTTTTATCACAGTAATTCACAAAAACGATGGATGACGAAGCACCTGGTGGTACAGCAGCTGATATCCCGGATTTCTTCAGAGGTAAGGGCGGCTTTGTTTATACCTTCCATTGATGGCAGACACGGGATAAACCTAGAAAAAAAAAAGAAATTACATTGAGATATGCAAAATAAATTAACGAGGGGAAAATAAAATGCCGATAAACAACAAAATTATAAAAAGCAGAATAAGAAGTAGAGGCAGTAAATTAATCAGAATAAGCAAGGTATTACCAGGGATAAGATCTCTGGCTAAATGAATGGTAATGTGGGCAGAAATTAGTTTACCAAAAAGTCTTTGTAAAAATCAGCACTTAAATCCAAAATAAATTATTTTTATCCAAAATCCATCACGATAGCTACTACTTTCATTATCAATGCTGATTATTGTAATGCCCACGGTTAACCCTTTATAGTTCTGATGAGTTTGGGGAATTCAGTTTTTTTCTATTTATTGCCAATTTAATGACTTTCAATTGATTTTGAAGTGATTTTTGAACTACGAGACAGGCATACAAAGTACGCAACCGCATTGGGGCAGCTGAAATGATAATTCGATTAAAACTAAATAAGTTAAATATTCATATTCTTTATTCGGGTAACAGGTAAAGGTGATGATATTATATTCGATCTCAATTTTCATTTTTATTCAACCTAGGTCTAGCACCACTTTGAGCTATCTATTAAGTTAAACACAAAATGATAACATAAATTCTCATCTATTCACCTACAGGTGACCATGAAACCCTTATGCTAGAAAACGGCGAAGCCGACGCAATGTCTAACTTCAAAAATTGCAAGAAAATTGCCGGGCACACAGGCTTCATTCCGGTCAAAGAGTTCAACATCAGCCACCTCCCGGCTCGCTATCAGAAACAGGAAATAATGGATGTCATTAATGCTACTATTTTCTTGACGGTTAGAGTCCTTGTCAAATTCGTTAGTTTTGCCAGACCTCAGTTCTTCCCGGATACAAAAGATCCATATCCCTTCTATAAGGAGAGGGGAAGCACCTTGACCAGAACGGGGAGTGGTCGCGTGGACTACGTAGCCAAGTACACTATACAAGACAACGGAACGTGTCAGTGCTCTAGATGTAAAAAATCTACCACGCCCAGCACTGTCTGGGGAAGGATTTGGATCTACACTGGGACTCACGTCGTGTTTGATACCGAGGAAGCCACGCGAGCAACGGCCCAACTTTTCTACGACACGGAAGACAGCTCTCACGTCGTCATCGAAGGGATGGATGTATGGGATACACAAATCGACCGCGACATGTGCCGGTTGATCTGTGTGACTTGTGACGTTGACCTCGTGGATAGACTGATGAAAGGGTTTCAGATATGGAAAGACGCGAGAGAGAGGGCTAACGAAGTCATGAATCGCCCCGAGACGGTCCAAAACCTGGCTGTTATTGTGTCCCACCCTCACGGATGCAGTAAGAGAGTTTCGGTGGGGGAGTGGATTAAAAAACAAAAGGTTGGATATTACCAGAGGGTGTACATGTACACAACAAGCACGTGTCCCGGGAGTAGTGGCGCAGATGTGTACACACTGGCAGGGGACGGAATCGTTTATACTCACACGCACAAGGGAACGAACCGTTACGGGACTAACTACACTGGGATTGGAGTGGATTTATAGAAATGTCACAAAAATATAGGCATAATGTGCAAGAGAAAATGTTAACGAAATTTCACGTTTTCTAATGACCTTAATAAATTAAACTTTTTTTTAAAATGATGAACTTTGCAACAATAAGTTAGCCTTTTGACTAAATTTCTCTTTTAATTCTGAGATCATTTTTTAAAAGTTTTTAATAACACGCCTTTACACCTCCCCCTTTCCGATACACTTATAAAATCATAAAGGAAAGAATCACAGAAAAAGAGAGCTTCTGTTACACATATTTTAGTTTTTTAAAAATCAAGTGGGGGGGGGGGGATTCTGATCACTTCTAGAGTGTATCATCACTACAAGGATGTGTTATATTCTCACAGTTCTTACAAACACCGACGTTGCAATGTCAATACTGATTAAATACTTCTCATAAAACTGCATCGCCCTTGGAAACGATGTAAGCGCTTAGAGATTACTTTAGTATCTCATCAGAACACTATATAACAATTTGATTTACATAAGAAGCTTGACAGTTTGTTGGATTTTTTGTAAATTTTCTGAAATGAAACTGCTTGAAGTTTCTTTTGCGGAGAGTGAAATATCCATCAACGCCTACTTCACGTGATTTTCTATGTAAGTTTTTTTTTTTTTAAACTACAGATTTTTCCAAAGCTTATAAGACGTATTTGGTTAAATAAACATGTAGATCTGAAACATAACATAAATACCAAATACATTGTTTTTCTGTTCACAGCTCTTTTTAGCATAGAATCATGTTACACATTCCTTGTCAAAATATATTTTGAAAATTCCAATGAAGTATTTATTTAAACAGGAATATCTTATAAAAATTCTTAAGATTAAAAATACATTTTTTTCCTTGATATTTAATGTTATTATAACCAAATTTTTTATACTCCCTTGTGTTGTATTTTGAAAATATTTCAGATAACTTAGTGTCATAATTTAACATACAAATACAGAGATCGAAGATCAAAGACTTTATTTCGAGTGTATTTTTAATATGCTTAAATATATTTATTTTAAATAATATAAAAATGCTTTTTTAAAGAAATGCTTCCAGGTGAAAGTTTTTTACTTTTACGTATGAATTTTACCGTAGCACCCTTTAGGAATTAATTTTATTCGGGAAATCTAAAGAAAGCATAATGCAAGCGTAATATATTATTTTCGGGTCGAAATAATCTCACAAAACTATCATTCTAATTTTCTAATTTGAAATATTGTGTGATCTTTATTACAATTGTATATGCTTTTCTATGTTTTCTGCAGTTGCTTTTGGATATTTATACACCAAAAGTTTTTCAAAGGCAGTTACATTATTTGGTGTAATAATAGTGAAATAAATTGGTTAGTGTTAACGATTGTGTTATTCTTTCTTTCATTAAAAATTATTCACATTTTACGACACATACATATTTTCAAGGTCTAAAGAATACATAAAATCAATCAACTCTCAATTTTTTATATAAAATTAAAATTGGGTTTCTATATTTAATATTAACTCTAAATGTTATAGTTTTGTGGGTTAAAATTCAAGCAAATTATTATATCTTCATCGTATGTGATTTTATCTATCTTATCTTTTTCCTACGCACCCTCTCGAATAATATCCATAAATACAATTCGAGGCTTATCGTTGCTAATATTTTCGGGTTACCACTTTATAAACCCTAACCCCTTAAATAATACATTTTTAACTAAGATAACAATTCTAATTATAACTATTGCATAATCTTCACAAAGTAAAAAACAAACGCAAGTTTTTTATAGTTAAACCAAACAATTGCAATTGATATACTGTTCAAAACATCGACTAGAAATATTGGTTACATTATTTCTGACATGTCTACCAACAACTTCATCAATCACATCTGTCGCTCTGCCTTTACTGCGATTCGTCAGATCAGCTCAATCCGTCATTACTTAACAGATAGTGCAACAAAAACTCTAGTCTGTGCTCTTATTCTAGCTCGTATTGATCACCACAATTCTCTTCCGTTAGGTGCGCCAAAACAATGCATTGAAAAACTACAGAGAGTTCAAAATTCAGCTGCCAGATTAGTTCTAAAAGCAAAAAACAAACATTACAATATTACTCCGCTACTATATTCATTTCATTTGCCACCCATACAAGCCCGAATTGATTACAAACTGGCCGTTCTGTGTCACAACTTCTTGTCCGACTCATGCCCTTCCTATCTTACTGAACTTTTGTCGGTCCACTCACCTAGTGGTCAGCTTTGCTCTTCTGCAGACACGCGCGTCGTCTGTGTTCCTAGGACACGAACTAAAACAATTTGCGAAAGAACATTCTCTTTTTGTGGACCTAAGCAATGGAATTCACTACCATTACACATCCGTAGTATTTCAACTACTAAGTCCTTCAAGACTGCACTTAAGACGCATCTTTTCAAAATTTATTTTCAAAATTAATGAAACAACATTTCTTTTAATGATTAAAGTAGCTGATGTATAACGCATTGTCATTTATGTGGTTAGTATGATATGAAGTTTTATTTAATTAAAATAAGTGTTATTATCTCAATGTAAATCGCTGTGAGGCCGGCTCCTTGCTGGGATATAGCGCTACATAAATTATCAATTTATTATTATTATTATTACTATTAATTTTACAAATGCCTGAACCATAAGGCAGTGGTCTTGGAATTTTCTCTGGGCTCATCCTGTGGACATGGCTCAACCACCGCAGACACTTTATTTAAAGAAGTAACTAGTAAAACAAGATCAGATGCTGGAATTCTACTTGATTCAATGCAACTTTTTTCTTTTCTGTTGTATGATTGTATGTTATCTCAATTTATGGAAACTTTTTTTTTTAAATCAATGCAAACCCATTTCTTGGAACAAAGGGATGTGCTGTTACTAATTGCAAAATGCTGTTATATCGCACAAAACAGTTGGTACAGAAACATGAGTGGTGAAAATTCAGAAAACGTGGTTATATCTTTAGAACAGGAAGTGCAACGAGAATTGTTTTTATCAATGTATAGACTTTAAAAGAAAATAATAGAACGATTTGATCAGGTTAAAATCTTTGCTAGAAAAAATATTCGATTATATAATACCATGTAACCTACTACATGAGGTTTTTGCGCATCAAATAAACTACTGTTTTGACATTGATAAAGAACAGTTCAACACTGAAAGAAAAAGTATCCAGGTTTCTACACTACTAGAAGATGCATTACGTTTGAAAAACGGGGAGAAAGACCATTTTCATATATTAAAATGTATTCAACAGTATAGATTGGAAAATTCTGTATCCAACATAATTTTGTAACTTTCCTAAGAATTTTTACAATTGCTATCAGTATTGCTAGTTGTGAAAGGAGCTTTTCCAAACTGAAGTTGATAAAAAACAAAACAAACAAACAAACAAAAAACAAATCTAACTTCGTTCCACAGTGAGTGATGAAAGACCATACAATCTTGTAATAATGTCCATAGACTACATATTAAAAATAATTTGACATTTCGATAGCATAATTCACGATTTTTCTACTATGAAAGTTAGTAAAGTAAATGTATAAATTATAAATATGTTTACATACTAATGTATACAGTTTCTTTGTAAAAATATCACTTATCTATTAAAAAAAATATACACAATTGAAAAGTAAATTAATTGGTAATGTTTTTTGGAATATATGTTGCCTCATTGCGGGGGGGGGGGGGGGGGGGGTTGGACCTGCGACCTCAATAACTTCCTTGTGGTCTTTAAAAAACAATCTTAGGCTAAAACGTATAAGTCCGACCGCAGCGTCGCGTCTCTTCCGGTTGCTATGAAAGATAGTTGCTTCCCTTGAATTTGGTTGGTTTCTTATTTATTTATTACCTCCCCTTGCTGTAAAATTTAAATAATTTGTTTAGTATCATTATTGGATTTGTATTCATGCGCCGCGAGAAGGGGGGGGGCTCTCTTTTCCCAAGTATAAATGAGTATATTCTAAGAACTATTTGCTGTGCTCATTTAGAAAAGGAGTGCTGCTAATTCCTTGGCGGGCTTTTTTTCCACCATGTCGTTTCCATTAGTAAGTAGCCAATTTTTGTTAGAATTTTCGGAAAATTGAAGATTTTAAGGTTTGAGTTAGGTATAGCTTTAGAATTTTCGGAATATTGAGGTCCCAGCCATCATTCAGAACCTCATCTCGAGGGTCCCAGCAATCATTCAGAACCTCATCTCGACGGTCCAAGACAGTTCTTAGGTTAGGTTTAGTTATCAATTTCAAAAAATTGAATATTTTAATTTTAGGGTTTGGATTAGGTATAGCTATAGAATTTTAATAGTGGCAGCAGTGATCTAATGCGTGAATTTCTAAAAGGATTTAAAAAGTGTATCCCCCTTTGTTGTGATTCCGATGCCTGATCAGTGAGTACCCATTGTTTTCTTCATTTTTACAACTATTTTGCTTTTATGTAAAACGCTAAAAAATACTCCTTAATACTCCTTAAAATATTAGAATGTCCCCCAATCCTTCGGCCATCTTGTTGCTATGGCACGTCACCGCCGGAAAAGTAATGCGAGCCCCGTGAATTTTTTTTTTTTTAAATTTGCCGGTAGCTAAAAAACTGCGCAATTTTAGAATCCCTGATTCACCTACCCCTCTGATTTCACGGGGCTCGCACTACTTTTCCGAAAGTCACGGTGGTCACGTGTCTTAGCAACAAGATGGCCGCCGATAATGGCGGTGCGGACTGAGTTATCCTTATTTACCCAATCTTATATATTTATATGTGCGTATTTATAGGTAAATTATTTTGTGCAGCCCCATTTATTACTGCTTACATAAATATGGCATGCAATGCTAAATATTTTCACCACCTTTACATCGCTTCAATTATTTATTCATGTTAATTAATTTATACAAATCCATCATATGATTGACTCCAGGGGCCATCCATAAACGACTTCACGCTATTTTGGCTGATTGTTCAACCCCCC
>MUZC01000314.1:166153-186868 GCA_002072015.1 Radix auricularia | reverse complement strand
CTTTTACCTCAGCATTTGGGAAGCTGTTCTTATTGCATTCATTATGATTCATGCAGGCTTTTTAAAATCAACTAAGACTTTTTGTGGTGCCAAATTTGGCAAAAGGCTTTTCATAATGTCAAACATTCTCTTATAAGTTCCTATGCTGTTGGTTTTTTTTGTGCAATAAAACATATAGACATGGTGGGTATGAAATTCCCACTGTGACATGCCAAGTATACAGCTGGTAGAAC
Organism: Radix auricularia; assembly: GCA_002072015.1. Lineage (NCBI taxonomy): Eukaryota > Metazoa > Mollusca > Gastropoda > Lymnaeidae > Radix > Radix auricularia. Next base: position 186,635 of record MUZC01000314.1, on the reverse strand, counting down.
TTGGTTAGTACTTTGTCAAAAGTGCCATCTCCATATTTTGTGTCTTGTTCATTTAGCTTTAACAACTCAAAATCACCTAATACTAAAATTCTATCAAGATCATTTGCTCCTGAATCATGTAGTACAAAGTCAGTGTATTTATGTGGAATTTTGAAAGGTATTGTTCCTGGGTTAGGAAAATTACCATCTTTTCTGTGACGTTACCAATCTCTTGATACCTACAATTGTTTTGGTATGTGTGCCAAAACAAGGCTGCTCACATGCGATAGTACACTCCTGTGACATTTTGAGGAGTAGCACTCACTGCAGACTTCATGGGTTGCTTCATCAAGCTTCTGGCAATGTTGCCTTCCACTTTTTGAGGGCAGTCATCATGACAATGTTCAGTTGGTGGTCTCACTATTGTGTTGCTGTGTGTCTTTATGTTAGAATGACACTTCATTGCTCAATTCTGTCTGCATCACCAAGTTAGAACCCCATTGTTATTGCGGAAAGAAAGATATTTAAAGCCTTGGTGGCTTAAAACCTCATTTCCGCCTTGACTTCTTGAAAATTTCATTGTTGGGACTATCAAAGGAAAATAAAAAATTGTTTTAGCAATATCTTATCATTAACATAAAGACTAACATTCCTATTATTTTATATTATTTTTAACAAACACTCCTTTATTACAGAAGATACTGGCATCCAATGCTTATCTATGGTTTATATCTAGTCTTATATTTTTATTGGAATGAGAACAGTGTTTTCAATTTTCATCTATTTGAGGGTTGTATTAATTAGATATCTTTGCGTTATGTTTCCAAGTTAAAATTAATTTCTTTATGTTTATTATTTAAAATTTAAAGGAACATTGGTAGGCAGTCTAGAACATGTCATTGTCATTGTGAAACTCCTGAGCTAACAATAATTATTATTATTGAAATTGAAGCTTACTTATGTAGATTTATTAATTATTACAATTATTACAGTTTGCTCTCTTTAAAAAATGAAATATTGGATCCAAAGATATTTGGAAATAGATGTGCAGAAGTATTTAAGTTTATAGTATTGTTGATAAGAGTGAGCAAAGCTAATTAATATTCAAAATTCATTTTAAATTTAAATCAAAACAACATTTTAAAAAACAATTACTTATAAGTTATCACGGAACTAAATTTTATATAAAATTTTAAATTATGTGTCATATATATCTATGATTATCTATATTTAATTAAATAATTATGTCTATGTATGTAAAAGTATTTTAAATAGTTTTAATTTTAATTTTTAATCTTATGATGATATACTGTGAATGTAATAAAATTATATTATTATGTAATTTAATTTAATTAGTAATTATTATAAATTATGTCATTTTAATTTTAAGTTTAGGTGCTAAAAGTAAAAGTGTTGAATTAAAATTACTTAAGAATTGAAATCATAACCTAACTTAAAAGTATTAATGATACTTACTCACTTACTTAATAGTTATATTAATATTAATATTTTGGCATTAGTCTTGAGTTAAATTTAAAGTCATTTTTTAATAATAGTAATAGTAACTAACTAATTGTTAATTACCTGACTTAATTTTTAATACAATATACTATGAAATAGACTTATTTAACTTATTGATATTAATAATTATTGATTTATTTGTCAGTGCCAAATTCAAATAGTATAGTATTAGTATTAGTCAAAAAAATTTAAAAAAAAAAAAAATTAAAATAGAGATATGAAAAAATTCACTTCATCACGTCTTAACCTTAGTCATATTCCCTACCTTAGTCTTAGTCTTACTAATACGTTTTTTTAATAGTATTTTCTTAGTATGTTAGTTAGTAGTTAAGTCTGTCTAGACAATGTTCATTCAATGTTCACAATCAACCACTTGGACTTCACTTGGCAAAAGTAAAAACTTACTTAAGTCTTAAGTGCATCCTCCTGGTTGTTTAAGTAATAAGTAATAGTAATAGTAATAGTTTTTAAAAAATGGCTATTTAATTAGTTTATAAAGATAAATAATGAGCAACTTTATAATATTTTTTTTTTGCCATTTACCAATTACTTCCTTTGCCTTTACAGTAGTTTACAGTTTACATTACATTACTTACACTTACTTAAAAATAATATTAATAACTTATTATAATTATTAAATGCGAGTTTTCGTCTTCAAATTCAATAAACGCAAGGCACTTTAAGTATTAGTATTAAGGTTTTGAATGGAAAATGAAAAGGTGTATAAACAGCAATGATTTAAAGTCATTAAATGAAAATGAAAGCAGATAAAAGTTAAAACCAGATAGCCACGGCCACAGTTCATATATTTCTTGTAACTGTTATATTAATAATATTATTAACTGTATCTTTCATTCTCACAGTGAAAAAATTATTTCGACATTTATTATTTTTTCTTAATTATTTTAATATTTTTAAATTCACATTCTTTTGAGACTTTTGCTGTCTATTTTGATATTTTTTCTCCCTCCAAATTTTGCCTTCCTTTCTGATACTGATAGCTATTTGAACTTAATTATATTTAAACATCTTTTGTTGGTTTTAATTAAAGTAAATTACAGTTTTATTATCAATTTGCGCTTTTGTCAGTGTGCGCTAATGTAGCCGTTCGCATTTATCCCTGTGGGCGATTGTCGATGTCCGCATTTTTCCGTGTGCGCCATTGTCTGTGTGCGCAGCTATCGGTGTTCGCGTTTGTCCTGTGCGCATTCGTGTCATTGCGGGATTGTCTGTGCGCGTTTGTCGTGTGCGCAATAGTCTTGTGCGCATATGTCTGGTTACCATCACAAACACATGTCCTAAAAGACATAATCCCTGTTTTATGAAACATAACATTTGCCTTTATACACCTAAAAATTTCATGTGGGTCTATTTGTAGATTGGACAAAAATTCAAGCAATTAAGCAATTTTTCAAAATGTTTTACCCCCTTGAAGTATCACCCCTCTTATCTCTTGATGTCTACGCCACCACCATATATTGCATTAAAGTAAGCATATGTGAATATTACTATAATATAATGTAATTATATTTTATTTCTTTGTTTTTGAATGATCTCTTTGTGTTATATTGAAAGTGTGATAGGGGAGGATTTATTTGGGAGGAGACATTATTTTAATCGGGAGAAAAACATTTTCTCCCCCGAATGGTTTATATTAAAATAGATACTCCGGGGGGGGGGGGCTCTTTGAGAGAGGATTTATTTTGCAACACTGGCCCCGAAGGATTGGAAAGGACACTGGTCTATAGCAATTTAATATGAGTCGTCAAGTATTTATGTATCAAGTTTGGTCAAAACATATCCGCTTAGCTGGTAGCCAAAGTCTTAAATAATGTTAAATAGCTCATAAAAGGAAAAAAAAACACTTTTGACACATCAGCCCCAAAATGAGTGGTATTTTTTTCTTTCTTTCTTTTAAAAAAGATCATAAACACGTTCTGGGTGTTTATTCAACAACGTTCGTAAGTTTCATGGTGATCGGATGAATAAACAAATAATTATTTGGCTTGAATTAGAAAAAACTATATAAGGACCTCGGGTCAAATCTTGGCAATATTAAAAGTTGAGAACCCTGCAGATATTAATCAATGTGTATCATAATGGAGATGTGGAAATATTTGTCAAGACCGCGTAAAATCGACTGGGGGTTTAAAAAATGTAGTTTTCACAAATATTTGTGTCCCCTGCCCTAAAGCCATGGACAATATTAGTTCATTGCCCTGCAATATTTTATTATACTTTCAAGTTTCATGTACTAAGTGTGATCAAGATCCACCCATTTTCCCAGCAGCCAATGTTTAGAGTATCTTTTTCAAATCAGATTTTAAAAATGACATTTTTGGTCATGGTTCCTTAAATTGATTACAGTTGTACCTCGGTATACGTCTGACTCGGTATAAGTCCAACGTGGTATACTTGTATGAGGGTATTCCATAAATGACGTAACGCTATTTCAGCTGATCACGTCACCCAACACCTTTTTTTTGTCACACGTCGTCACAAAAAGTTAGCCCCCTTCGCTTGAATATGAAGTCACAAATTTCGCCCGTCCTCCTCATAAAAGCCGCACTTCCTTTTAAAATGAGCATGTTTCAAATCACTTTATTGTAATTTAAGTAAGTATTATTAGCTGAACTCTATTATAACACACTTGAAGCCATTTAAAGTGTCATTAAATAAATAATTATTGTAAGTAATCAAATATTTAAGTAGAACTTTTATTTAACTGTTGTACACTTTCCTGTGACGTCATAGTTCATAAACACCCCTTCCACCTCGTCCCACAACGTCACAAATGTGGGACTCCCCTTACCCCTCTAGGTGCGTGACGTGGCTCCTGAGTCAAATCGTCACATCGCGCATGCCTAGCGTGTAGTGATCATAACAATCCGCGCGATACATAAGTATGTTAGTAGCAGTTGCTACCATACAGTAAATGTTTCACATAGTGACTCAATAAAGAGTCACGTGATTTTGTGAATTTCTTGTAATATTTTAAAATTGTAAATTCACTTATCAAAAGTCATAACAAAGTTATTGAGAGGAGCCTAGCAACGAAAAAAAATGGTTAGGATCACAGTAATGTTGAAAAAAAGATATTGTTATATAAGATGAAATTGTCGTGCGTGTCACGGGACTAATTTGCAGACCTGCCATGAATTACGATTTTTATGATCCTGAAAACAAAGACTCAAAGACTCAATTTATTGGGCAAATGGTGTTAAATCCAGCGGCGTAGCGTGGGTTTGTGCCGCTCGGGGCAGAACCCGAATTTGCACCTTCCCCTTATAAAAAAAAACAACAAACAAACAATCAACAAACTATATAAAAGCTATAGAGAAAATATAGTTTTTATTAGGAAGTATTAATAAGGATAAAAAAAACAACTTTTTTTTAATGAACAGGAAAGTTTTCATTCCTCGAATAAAATTGTTGTTTTCTGTTGTTTTTGTCTTCTGGCATACACTTTTATGTAACTAAGTTGTCAGTCATGTCATGTAACACTCGATAGCAAATAATAGCTATAGATTAGTCAAATTTGGTGCAATCATTATTTATCGTAATTATTTTGATTAACTTTTTTTTTAAAGAATTTACCTTGAAACCTTGCACTGACTGATAGACAGTTGTAAGCAACGTTGGATTTAATTGCTGGTATAATATTTGTGGATATACTACAAAGCATTAATGGATTTCTTACATATTTTCATTATCATTTCTTGGCAACACAGAAAAACAAGAAAGAAATTAAGTTGTTGTTTTTTTCCAATTCGGAAAGTACACTTCGATCTATTCTTTGCGTTTAATCAAGTAAACTATCGGATGTAGATATAACAATTCCTCTTGAAACATATTGCAATTATTATATTCAAATCGGTATTTTTGTTTACGAACAATTAAGATTACGTACCGAGTTCAGTTACGAATTAAGTTTGTAGCTCGTGGCAGAGGTTTTGGCAGAGGCGACACTATGGTTGAGTCACCCGGGACGGTAGCTCATGGTGTCACCCGGGGCGGTAGCTCATGGTGTCACCCCTTCACGACTTAACCCATTCAGTTCCTCCGAGTTTTCCTGTGCCAAATAACGGGAATATATAGAATTTTACATTTTGGTGTCACCCCCCTGATGGTGTAACCCGGGGCGGCCCGCCCCCACCGCACCTCCATAGTGACGCAACTGGCTCGTGGTACCACTGTATGTTATTTGTTATGTCTGTAATTATCTTTAATGAATAATACAAACCACTTACAGCTTAACTGGACAAATACAACAAATTAACGCTATAAAATGTGAAAATAATCACTAGACATGGAGATGCGGGCAGGAGCCAAATACGCAAGGTATAAATGATGGATAGCATCTTTGAGCCCCTGAAAGCAACCTAAGCAGGTACGTCGCGCCATCAATTGGGCATAGAGAAGTGATAATTTGCTATAGTAAACATACAGTTGATGTTAAGTGAAGGTTGTCATTCAGCACATGTGAACGGTGTTATATTGGGGCGGGTCTATTTCTGCCAATAAGAAATAGTTGTTTTGTTTTTTTTAATGTATCTATTTATTTTTTATTTTTTTATTTTTTTGAATCGAATTATAAGGTTTATTTTGAAGAATTACATTTTTTTGTTCTTAGAATAATATAAAATTAATTAGGCTATATTAGAAATGTCCAAGAGGAACAATTAATTGAATACATTTATTTAATATTTTTAACACTATGTTGTTAATAACAAGTTAAAACTTATAGCAGATGTAAGAATAGTTTGAGGAACAGGCCACGTCGTTAAATGAGCTAAAGTTCTGATCCCAGTCAGTGGCAACACAGTCTTCGTCGTCCATGTTATCATCGGGCTGTTCTGTGAACGATAGTTTAACAAGCATACGTTATTTAAGAAGGCTGAGAACTGATTTTAACATTGTTGTTTTCTTTTGTGTTTTTTAATTTCAAAAAATCATGTAGCGTCCAAATAAATTAATGTAACTCAAGCCTTTAATTCAAATATTGGCCGAGGTCGACAAAATTGAACATAAATAACAAAGAGCAAATAAGCATTTAATATTAAAATGGGAAAATGCAACAGTATAATCTTTTTTGTTTAATTGAATCGTTTCATTAAACCTGGAGTGTTTTAAGTCCAATCCACCAAACTACTGCGGCCTGCGTTAAAATTTTCACTGGTCCGAGGCCTCATTTAGAATAATTAATTTACTTGTAGATTTTTCCAGTTACAATGACTTTAAATTTATCAGAAAAGACACAAAAAGTGTGTTGTTTGTGTTAAAATAACAAATCAATGACGTCATATTGCTTACAAACTGGACTATCGATTAGTGTAAAAAGAACTGAACTTGTTTAATGTGTGTGTAGGCTGGCAGAAATAAAATAAAAATATTCCAAGACGAATTCAATGTAATTAAAATTTTAAGACAAAATTTACATCACAATTTTGACGTAAAATGTTCGTCTACAGTTATTTTATTAGCACTCAATTAATTTATTGTAAGGTACGTATTTTATGTATTTATAAAGGACGCTTCTATAGCGCAGTTTCTTAAAGCTCACTTATATATAAAATAATCATATTATTCTGTTAGCTTGCCATCTTTGATCAGATTCAAAAATTTAATTAATTAAACAATTACGGTACTCTTTATACATACAATTTGAAGAAACCGCAACCCCACATACCCCCTCAACCACACATAATCCACCACTCCCCAGGTTAAACGGCCGCGGTAAAATTATCAAACTTTTAGCGGTCCGCGTCATTAAAAAGGTTGGGGCCACTGTTCTAGTCTACATACCCATCAACACGTCACAGACCTAACCCTGTGTAGTAAAGAGAACGCATTCAGAGTACACAATTATGTACGCATCGTTAAGTAAACTTTATGTAAATATCTTTATCTCATAAAAAACAAATTAACCGATAATAGCACACACTATACACTATAACTTATTTTATAAAAATTATTGAAGAATTATTTAACTGTAATCTCCAGTGTGTGTAAAATGTTCATTTTTTGTACAGGCATATCTGTGTAGAAACAGACACGGTACATGTTTACAAAACTTTCCATTTACATAATTTCTTTTTTTTATTTTGGGTGGGGGTGGGCGTGAAGAAATTAATTCAAAAAATTACCGGTATTAAAACAAAACCCTTCAAATCCCTGTGCATTTTTTAAGATAGCTTTGTCTCAAAGTCTTCATTTTTTACCACAAGAAGAATGCTTACGTATTCAGATGTTTCTTTTCTAAACTAATTTCATGTGCAAAAAAATAATATTTGAAAGATATTTCACTGATTAATAAAAACAAGATTTTAAAGTGCTCTTTAATCTCGTGTTTGATTCACCTATTTTCAAGTGTGGATGTTTTAAGAAATCAATTATAACGTACCAGCTGACCAAACGTTCAGAGAACTATTCAGCATTTCTCCATCTTCCCATAGGAATTCCCCTTCTTGTTGCATGTCTAAGAGTCCTATCCATGTGCCATGACCAATAATGTTTTTAGCGATATGATAAAATAGTTCCAAACTGTCATGATGTTTTGCCATGTTGAGTTGTGCCTTTTTCTCTTTGCGGAACAAAACAAAAAAATAATAATTATGCTAAGTATACAGCAATGGTTTTCATTTTGTCTTGTGATTTTGTCTCAGACATAAACGTATCTTTGTTTATAACAGATGAAAACGTCCCTGATCAAACCCGTCTAACGAACGAAATCTTAACAATATCAAACTTGATAAACTAACAAATCAAGTAGTACACACACAAAAAAACATCAATAAAATATATATTTTTAAATCTTTAACAACCATGAGCTTGCCTTGGTCCTAACAGACTTTTAGGATACACGAATATCCCATGGTGAGATTAACAATTTTCGTCTCAATATCAACTTTTTTTTTTTTTAAATTTAACACTTAACAAATCTCACTCCTCGTAATTTTTTACTGGTAATTTTGCATTACAAAACAGTTAATTCTTAATTTTAACAATTAAACTAAACTCTAGTTGTTGTTTTTACAGACTTACTATGACACTCCTCCTGGGCAGCTAGATAAGTAGTTCTCTCAGCAGCCAAGTAGGGGCAACTCACTGAGGAATTTTTAGTAAAGAGCGCAAACCCGTCTGTGAAATTACAGTCTCCTAGAATGTAGAACATTGCTGTATACGATGGCGAGTCTTCTACAGCACTATTGGAGAAGGGAATGACTTGTGGGACATGAGGATGGGATGTAAATACGATTAAATTGTTTTGATTTATTTAAAAGGGTTCCGAAATTAACTTTTTACAGAAACGTTATTGTTGATTTGAATTTGTGAGGTGCCCTTTAATTTTAAAAAAATCCAAAAATTTATAATAGTTTTTCAAAAATTCAGTCTTTTTTAGACTTTAAAATTTTAGAGCCTCAACTATTTTTTCTCAATGAATGAACTAAAATGTAAATTTTTTTATGAGAGTCTAAATTACCATTACCTGGTGTACACATCTTTGACTCGGGATCATACATTACACTGAGACAAGACGCGTGCATAATCTGACATGTCACAATGCATGACGTCACACATCGTTCCTTGAAAAGCACTCCGAGTTTGTAACTAAAACTATTAGCGCCTTCGAAAAGAGTGAAGTCCGTAGTGTGGTGTGCAGAGGTAACACCCAGCACTGAAACTAACAGAAATGACATGTCAAAACAAGTCATTAAAATATCTATTATGGAATGGTCATGTTTCACTATACCTTAATACATAAGATAAATATATTATTATTTCATTTACACTTACCAATGAAATAAATACTGAACTGTAATAATGTGCCCCGGACTTGCATAACTCAATTGGTATGATTCTTAAATATATCCAGCATAAGACTCTCTTCTAGTCCGTCATCTGGCTGGTACAATACACCATCCTTATATCGTCTACATTCACGGGTATCAAACGTTCATATTTGAATAACTTATTGATCGAATAGACTGTCAAATGACCTTTTTATATAACAATTCTTGAATTTTAATGTGGCATTACGTGTACATTTTTATTTGTTTTTAATAATCAATTCTTATTGTCTTCAAAATGAATCTCCATGCAGCCCTAAGGGGCCGTCCATAAATGACGTCACGCGATTTTTGCCGATTTTTGACCCCCTCCCCCCCTACGTCACGCGTCGTCACAAAATCGTAGACCCCCCCCTCCAAAAGTACGTCACAAAACTTTGACCCCCCCCCCCTTTNGCTAAGTAAAAGACATTAAATAAATTGTAAGCCAGTGATTCTCAAACTTTTACATATCAGACGACCGCAAAGAATTTTTCCATTTCACCAGGTACCGATGCATTCTTTTGCCCGTTTGACATGATTTTCTCTGTACTGATTTGATAGCAAAATGAGGCCCTACAAAACTTAAAGCCCTATAAGATTAAGTATGAATTCAGATTGTCTTATTTATTATATTTTTAAAATAAATGTTAAGTTTCCAAGGCATTGCAAGACAGCTAATGAACAATGCAGCGGTAATGTCAAAAACCATTCGATGTGATTAACCTTCATGATTAAGCTCGTGAATATAACTGTTGATGTTACAAGAATCATTGCATTGTTGACAGACCTAGAATATATAGATACAAGTAAGACAATTCCTCCAATTGATTTCGATCTTTTAATGACAGTTTTCCTACTAAGTATATGCACATCAAAGGCATTTGACCTAAAATTATCACATTGGTATCACGTCTCATGTTTTCTAAAAAAATTATTAGGTATGCGCTGGAAGAGGAAATCGGAAAATAGCCAATACTGTACGAACCCCACATTTGTGCAGGAAAGTAGAGTGCCATCTTGTAAATACAGTAATTCCTGCAAGTTGAGGACTGAAAAAATACTATAACATTATTAAAATATCCAATCTTATCATAACTTTTTACTCCGAAGCTCAAAAGTTTGTTTGTTTTGTGTTGTTTTTTTTTTTCAATTCTTTTTTCTTCAGGATTTCACGTACGTCACACAAGAATTGTAAATATAATGTCACCAATGGACGAGGATTGTTTAAATTGTTGCATCCTCTTGTGGAATTTATAAACTAATGAAAAATACATGGCTACCGCTATCGGCCTGTTAAACCAAGGGGTCGGTTAACAGCGATAAATAATCTCATTTGGGGTAAAAAGGGAACTCTTGGGGGTAATGCTGAATCATAATCATTGTGGGCATAAACGGCCGTGAAAAAAACGAAATGTGTTAACATCATTAGATTATATTTTATTTTAATTCATACAAATTAAACATTGACTATAAATCATTACTGTTAACTTCTTTGTTTAAAAAAATATTTAAAAACAATATTTTTAAAATGTATTTTATTAAAAAATCGCTCAAATGACTGACGGGCATCCCTTAAGAAAGAGGTCGGCTAACGGGGGTATATTACCTCATCTTTGGCTTGGGTCAAAAGGGAATTTTTGGGAGTAATGCAGACTCATTTGGGACATATAACATCCACTCCACTCCACTAGATATTTTCAAATACGTCATGTGTACGTTTTAAGCAAGGATAATAACTTTTTTTATTCGGCATCCTTCCGTCTCGCGAGACGATAGTGCATAATCGTTGATTTGGGTTGCATTTTTTCGAGTGGCTGTGCAGTCCTATCCTTGAGTGACAGTAACTATTTTTTAAATCCTCTATATTAACTTGTGGTGTCTGAGCCGTGCGACCAACCGACCGACCGTGCGACCTTGCCGAAAAAACTTTGGTTCGATTTTTAACCCATACTTTCTCGTAAGCTAGCGAGCTGAAATTTTGCAGGCAGACTCATGCCAATCATAAAAATGATGTATCAGAATTAGGGCTGTCAATTTGTTGAAAAATGCTGCCCGGGTACCCGTCAAAATTTCGAACGGGTACCCGGGACACCGTTAGTTAAATCATTAAACCTTGAAACACTAGAGGATAGAAGAACCAAGAGTAAATTAGTAATTATACATAAGGCAATTAATTCTAATTTAGAAATACAACACAAAGATAACCTAATACAACCCTCAAATAGACATAAAGTTAAAAACACCTTTCTTATTCCATATGCAAGAACAAACACATACAAGTTTTCTTTCTTTCCGTCAGGTATTCGGGCGTGGAATGGGTTGCCTGAAGAAACCAGGAAAGCCACCACTTTATCATCTTTTAAAACTCTAGTAAGAATACAGGACTAAACACAAACCATAGAAATACGTAGGACGCAATAATCTTCTGTACAGAAGGAGCGTCTGTAACATATAAGATAAGATAATACATTTACATAATCTAACCTTAAACTGTCAGTGACAATGTTGGGGAAAACCTTGCCAAAACGTCAGATCTGGAAAAAAAACTAGACACGCTAAAAATAAACAAACCTTACGTCAAAGAGCCTCCCACCACATCAAAACACAAATATTTCTTATTTGAAAATGAGAATGTTTCAAATTAATTTATTTTATTTTCATTCAAGAACGAATTTAATTTTTAAAATTGGTCAATCTCAAAAATTCCCATTTTTTAGGCAAAACCCTTAAAAATTCCCTAATTCCCATTTCTCAAAATTTGGCTCAAAAATTCCCACGATTAGGGAAATTTCCCCCGACTTCGCAACACTGTTTCAGTCCCTGAGCTTTGTGGGCCTGGGGAGGATTCCCGCTCTGCAGATAGATAACAAGGCTCAGTGAAAATCTTATTGTCATTGTATCCCTTATGATAGAGAGCGAAGTAAAGTGGCTTGCCACTTTTCGGAGATATGATGCTGGTAGAAAGCGCATTGTCAATGTTTTGGATAAATATAGATTAAACTTAATATACCAATTTATAGTTTTAGTAAGTATTATATACTTGCAAAATTTAAAATGGTTTCTTTTTAAATTAATTTTGACTTGTAAACGAATGTTTAAGTTACTAAAAATATTTTTGTTTAGTAACACAAGTTTCTAATAATATGCCGCAGTGAATAGAAAATAAAATTTCAAATTATTTCAAAAGAAATACACAATTCTTATCATGATACCTTACTTTTCTAAAGAACAACGCAACTGATAACATAAGTTTGTTCCGGTGCTTTATGGTGCGCAAAATAAAACAATAGTATTTCCCAAGTCACTCACTCACTAACTGGATTGAAGTATCCGTAACACTATGACATCCTTGTTTGAGATTGTATTTTAATATAAATTGTGCTTTAAAAGGAGTGCAACATAACTATAAATTACAGATTCATGCGGTAAAGAAAATAGTGCATGACGTCATTGTTTTAGCCTACACTTTATTTTTGGAAACAACGATGTAAAAAGAGGATTTGATGGTTTTTAATTATAAAATACTTTGTGTACACATCAGGAAGTTAAATATTTCGTATTTATCAAACTAGAATAAGTTATTAGGGGATTTGGACCACACACAAAAAAAGGTTATTGCCACAGGCGCCCCTACAATCCTTAGTTACTTATAATGCACAAGTAGATTTAGCCAATAAAGATTTATTTTACGATAGAGTGTACTTTCTCACTTACAAAATGTAATGTCTATTTGTATACATATTATGTAAAGTTTAAGTTGAAAAAAATTCGATAGAACATAGCTGCGTTTAATAGTATGGGGTGTTCCGATATCAGCATTATCCACACTTACAAAACAAAATTGATCTACGAATAGGGACACTTTAAAGTGATGCTAGATGAAGTTCTTTTTGCGAATCAATCTTCGCTTTTATTTATGTTTCTATTATTTAATTATGAAGAAGTGTTAGACTCTGTTAGACGCACATCATACATTTTAGCGCATTTTCGAGAAGTAGAAATGCGCTATTGTATCCGTTTTGTCCGTCTGTCCGTCCGCCCGTCCGTCTGTTATCACCCTAGATCTCAGCATCCATAAGTCCTAGACCCATGATGTATATATGTTTTTTGTATGTCCTGACCTGCCATTTGTGCATCAACACTCAGTTACTCGATCCGACCTCTTGTAGTGGCAGTAGAGCTCCTGGAAGTGCCATATGACCTCATTTTCCATACAAATTTATTTTTTTTTATTTCACTAAAATGTTCAAAATTTTTAAATAAATTTTTTTCAGGTATATTCATTACACAAGAAAATTCATAAAAATATGTCTAAAATCTAAACACAATTACTGATAACTACATAATGCTGATATCTAACATAAGTACTGATACATAATACGAAAATGCGCTAACACGTCCTGAGTCCAAAAAGGGACCAGGCTTAACATGATTTTTTTTTCTATTTTTTAAACGTATTTTGGTCCTCTCATTACCAAATATAAATTGGGTTTCGCATCGAAAATCAAATAATTTATTGCCGTAAATATTGCTTTTTTAAATTTTGATAATGAAAAAGATTAGTAATTATTATTATTTTTTTTTTAAACATCACACAGGAGTGCGCGAGTGTGTATTCATTTTCATACATTAGTGTGCATGTGTGTGTATTTGACTAACTATTTACATCATTTTTTACATAGCCAAAACCAGTCTCAGCAACCCTCGGATGACTAGAGTGGTCCTCGTCGATTCGACGGACGAACAACACACACACACACAACTCATCATTTTTTCCTTGTCTTAGCTCTTTTTTTTCCTTTACATTTACATTTAAATAGAACATCCGCAGATAAAGTGCATTACAGATGTAGTTTTAATCGTAAGAAATCAATATTATCTAATGAAAAGATATTAAAACTATTCATTTGGAAATATAGATTGACCTGTGATCAAATGTATAAACTAGTTGTCTGGGAACGATAACATAAAATATTTGTGTTGCGTTCCTAGCATTTTAAGATTACTTAAACAGCCGCCTTGATCTCTAAGCAGTCCATCCTTAGTTCTGACAGATGACTTTTTTTTTTCCTTATATGATTATTTAAAGCGCCAAATCCTTTTTGTGTTTGGAATTTCTGTTTGACGTTGAGAGAAAAAAAGATGTATCAAAATATATTTCCCGTTGAAAGATATTTCTCATTAGATGTACTTCACAGCACATATTACAAACACACATACAAACATTTTCATTTGATAAGTTGTTTCACGAAACACAAGGTTTTAAAAAAATAAAAATAAAAAAAATAAAATTTTTTAAAAAAGGGCCGAATGGGAGCCATAGTTTGTTCTTCGTTAGTATAGATATTGAAGCTAAATTTTTACGGTTACCCGGGCGGATTTTTACTACCCGGGTACCCGTTGACAGGCCTAATCAGAATATCAAATCGATCGAATGAAGAGTAATGGAATTATTGAATTTTAAATTACATTATTTATCTCTTTATAATACTTATATCATGTTGTTTTTTGAGATAGAGTGTCGTGGTGCGTAATATATTCAACAAACTTTCATGTCGCGCAATAAGGTGCATTGACAGTACTTTTTAAAAATATATTCACGATGGGTGCGCATTATATTAAATACGTTTTACGAGACATAACTTTAATTTTGGATTTTCGGATTGTTTTGCCCTGCGAATTAAAATTAACATCCATAGAATCTATATTCTTCTTCTAATTATGTCTCGTATATAAAGAATTTATAGTGAAAAACTTGGTTTTTTCGGGTTTTTTTTTTTTTTTTTTTTTTAACGACGAAATATTATGAAATAGTGGAAAAGAATACGCCAACACAGTATTTAAAACTTTCAATTTTAATCTTGTTTCTCGGGAAGCGTTTGGCTGTGATATGATGGTACTTATATAATTCAAAACTACACATTTCCGTTACGTAAGTTATTGAATGGATTTATCAGAGGTAGAAATTAGGTTCTTTTGTTGATAACTTTTTTTTTCTCTTAATATCAAGTAAAGTTAATATGAAATTTTATTATTTAAATACTTTTTAAAAAATACTTTTTCATCATACGGTAGAGCATTAGAGTAAAGCAGGGTCTTTCCAATTTTTTTTCTCCAAATTTCAACAAAAATGGAAATCATTTGACTAATTATAGTTTCTTTTGAAGTATATAACAACAAAATATATTCTTATAATGTTATGTTTCTGGCCGCAGATGTGTATGCTTATTTTGATAGTCGTATTTTTCATACAGAATTTATGATTTGGACACATAAAATTCATCCTATTAAATCCTCGAAAACTCACACAAGAATGTTTTGTTGATCTTACACTTGTTAAAATTGCTGTAAAAACAAAAAGCTCTTGTATTCCTTCCTTTTCACGGAACCTAAGAGGAAAAAAATGTTATTTTAAACTTTTTCTTACAAGAGAAAACTGATAAAATCCCGAATATCTTAGAGGTGTCTCCGATCGGTTTGTGTAATAGAGTTTTATTAACTTTGTTCAATTATTTTAATGTCGAGATTGCTTGTTTCTTTGTTTGTTTATTTTTAAGGAATATGGTGTTGTTTTCTTCAAGTTTATGTGTTTCTGGTTTAACGCAATAAATGGTTCATCCCTTCGGGGCCACCATTGTGGTTGTTTATATGAGCTCTTTAAGTTAAATTTTTGCTGCCAGTTAAGCATCTACATCTATCGATTTATGGGTCATCGATCTTAAAGCTGGGAGCAGTTGATGGCCTTAAAAATCAAATGAACGCCTCGGGAGTTCCATATGTATCTTTTCATATTTAAATTTCCTTATATTTGTTTTTTGCTTTGTTTTGTTTTTGTTTGTTTTGTTTTTTATCACTAAAATAAAAAGCGTTAAAAATTATAAGTTTTAAAATCACTCATTATTTTTAGAGCCCTATTGGGCATTCAGTAAGTTTAAAGTTTCCATCCAATGAAAGGCTAAAATTATAGATTTGTACGTTTAAAAAAATGACATTGATGCAATTTAAATTCGTTTACGATTTAGAAAACTAATACCTCAGTAATAGTTCAATAATGACTTTTTTATAATAAACCTTTAAAACCCTCTTAATTGACTGGTGTTTAAGAGGAAGTGATACTATAGGATTTTGTGGATTTTCAGATGTAAAACAATCAATAATTTATAGCTATTGGGGGGGGGGTAAAATTTGACCTGCCCCCCCCTTGAGCGGGGCCCCAAAGTTACTGTCATAATTTTGTTTTTACATTAAATATTACGCATGTGGGGATCCAAAAAGGTTAAGCCCCCTAGGCCCCCCAAACCCAATACAAATTCCTAGCTACGCCACTGTTAAATTGCCTTGAAGAGTAAATTTATCGTGATAATTATTTTAATATAACATTTTCAATCAGCTATTAAAAATTAAAAGCAGTAAGAAGTATTTTTTTTTATAAATTATTATAATTGGAAATAATCTAATGACGAGAGTAGTAAAAAGTAGTCATAATTTTAATTAATTAATTCCAATATAAGTACTGGTCTGAATTTTATATTGGCAGTCGGTGTATCGAAATGATTTGAAATGAATAAAGACCACCGTTAGCCTAGATTATAAATATTTATATATAGCGTCATTGTTTAATTTCAGTTACATTGTTTTGTTTTTCTTGGAAGATTTAATAATCAAAATATGTTTATTTTTCTGATTATTCCTTTTAGAAATTTCATATTTTAATTACATAAAACTACGAGTTTTAATTTAATATCCTAGTTAACATTTATTCCAATTCGTCAAATATTTTGAAAGCAAACAAAAGTTTTTCTCCTTTAAGCCGGAAATCGTTCTGAAAAGTTGCTTTCAGCAAGGGATATATGTAAATTATCCACTTGAGAAATTCAGTATTTTAACAAAGCCATTGCACAGAAAAACAACTGAAACAGCAATAAAACGACAGTGACAAGGTGATCTCGATAGTTAGATTAAATATAGCAAACAGTGATTAAAATTATTAAATTGAACAGACTTAAAATGTGTTTCGAAACTAAAGAAGGAATATATCTATATCGATGTGTTGCTGCGTATTCTATGTAGCTCAAATCTTAAGTTGAGATATTTTAAATACGTTTTTATAAATGAATAGACTATACATATTCTCTAGGGGAGGTGTCGGTCGGTTTAATTAAAACTACTTACTAAATTGCAATAGCATTTCTTAAATGTCATCGCGCGCAATAGTGAGCTCACACAATCCCTAGATGGTGGGATCCCATAACCACTTGATGTTTATTTCACACAATCTCTAGAATGGTGAGTTCCCACACTGTGTAGATGATAAATTTACACATCATTTAGATGGTGAGTTCACACTGACCTAGATGTGTTTTCACACATTCTAAGCGGCAATTTTCGGGTCATGTGTGGTTATTAATGACATGAATTTAGAATTTTCACATTGATTTAAAATGTTTTATTCATATGCTTTCCTTTTACAATTGAGCTTTTTTTAAAACCAGCTTCTACTTCTAAAGGTGTTGAAACATGTCTTGCATAGATTTTTCTTTTAAAAATATGAAAAAATTGATTGGTTTGTGTAATTTAAGGAAGTATTTTCTTGATTTTTAAAAATGAATTATTTACTACAGCTATCCTTAGGGCACATTCGCCCACTTTCAACTGGATCACTCAGTATGGAAAGAAAAATAAAAATATAAAATCTTTAACCGACCCTAATGGTATGCTAATAGAAAAAAGTCTTAAACTTAGGCCCATACTGAGGGCGAGATTTCAGAAGAAAAAAAATTAACGTATTTAAATCTTTTTTATTATATTATTTTTTTATTTTTTTTTAAATTTGTTTATTTTTTGTTTGTTTCTTTTTTGTTTACGTACCAGCATTTTAAACGGATGATCTTATTGTATTGTTGCCTTTCATAAGTAGTTCGAAAGAAAGGTTTTTTTTTTTTTGTTTTTGTTTTTGTTGTTGTTGTTTGTTGTTTTTTTAAAAATTGTTTCATAATTGTTAAATTTTGTCCATTAACAATCTCCTTAAAATAAAAAATAATAATAATAATCTGTCAGCATCTTTGAGATGCTCTTATTATGTCATCCCCAAATATGACGTGGTGGTCGAGAGGTAGCGCTCTCGCCTGTCATACCGATGGTCACGAGTTCGAATCCACACGAAGGTGAGGATTTGTTCTCGGGGCCTGAGGAGTCCCCGAGTCACCCAGCTCCGAATGGGTACCTAACCAGACAATAGTTAGGCGGCTGGGGTAATGCGTGGAACCCCTAAAGCCGTGGCCTGTGACCGCTACATCACTTGCCAACAGATCATCTCTCATGGTCTGTGGACGCAATTATCTTCTGCATAGAAGGAGCGTCTGTATATCTAAGATAAGATAAACATGATATTTTCACATTCACACATATAATTTATTCAAAACAAATCATTAAATGTGATTTGAAGCCACCGATCATGACTATTGATATTTTTATTCAGGTAAATATGTTAGTCAATGTTAGATTTTTAAAAAATATAAATCCACCTTCGGGCTCGCAAATATTGGCGATTTTTTTATGAACACTGTATGTCGTTAAGACTCTCGTAGTTATGAGTCCGGAATGTGGCAGCACAGTTTTCATGTCCCATGCTATTGTCTGGTGGATCAATGCACAAAAGTTGTGTTAAAGTCAAAGTAGGTCTATTATTATGATTTTTTTTTAATTTGCTCTTTACACGTTTTCTGTTACGTCGGTGGCGTATAGCCTAAATTATTTTTTTATTTATTTTTTTTTTAATTTGTAGTCGTACATACAATATAAAACTTGAATATTTTAAATTAAAAACTGTTTTAAGGATTATTAACTTCTTTACAAGAGGAATTGTTTATATAAGATCCAAATTCTAAGATTTCTTCTCCTTCTTTTCAAAGCTTCAGACGTTAGAAATTATGTGAAAATTGAAACAAGATGAAACAATATAAAGAAATAGTTATTTATCTTGTTTCATTTACCTAGCGTTATTTTCATTTTACATGGCATCTCATTTCGGTCATTTTCTATTTGTATGAAATGTGCACGAAAGCATGTGTTCTTTGTTTATTTTACTATCCGTTTTCCTTAAACTTTTTCAGACCTTGCCTATTTTGTTATTGAGGTAACCCCTATCCTATCATTGAGGCGTACTAATACATATTGTACTCTGTCCGTCTGGTCTGGTCTGTGGAAGTTATGTAATTTCTTTAGTTTTTCTTAAACCAATTAGGGAGCATTTCTTTTGACCTTTCAAAGAAGATGGGGGCATGGCGCGAAAGTTTTCAATGTGAATCTAACACGAGAACTGTCGATATGGATCAAAGCTCCAGGAGACAAAGCAGGGGCCCTCAACTCGAGGTTTTCGAAGCACCTTTCACGATGGCAGAGTTGCAAACCACACTCAACAAATGCGAAACTGGCAAAGCACCAGGGCCAGACAAGGTTCACAATGAAATGCTCAAGCATCTGGGCAAGACAGGCCGAATAAAACTACTGAGTTTTATCAACCGAACCTGGACTACAGGCACACTGCCGAAGCTGTGGAAAAAGGCCATAATTACCCCAATACATAAGGAAGGGAAGCCTGGCGAACACCCGTCCAACTACCGGCCCATTTCCCTCACGTCGTGTGTGGGAAAGGTAGCAGAACGGTTAGTGAACGCACGGCTCTATTGGCACCTCGAGAAAACCAAAAGCATTCCGAAGGCACAGGGTGGGTTCCGCAAGGGACGCAACCCGATGGACCAAGCACTACGCTTAAATCAGACCATGACAAACGAACTTCAGATGAAGAACCACACAGTTGCGGTGTTCTTCCATCTAAAGCAGGCATACGATAAGGTGTGGCGTGGAGGGCTCCTATACAAATTACAGCAGTTAGGTGTCACGGTGTCACTGCTAAAATGTACAGCTGGATAAAATCGTTCCTCCCGG
Source organism: Radix auricularia (assembly GCA_002072015.1). Lineage (NCBI taxonomy): Eukaryota > Metazoa > Mollusca > Gastropoda > Lymnaeidae > Radix > Radix auricularia. The sequence continues at coordinate 166,356 of MUZC01000314.1, read as the reverse complement.
ACCGAACGATCAAGACGGCTTGGAGAAGCGCTATCCAGCGAGGCACGACTGGAAGACGGGCTCCCACAGGGCTCAGCGCTTAGCTGTACATTGTTCCTAGCCTACGTCCACGACCTACAAGGCATTCTCGAGTCACAGAATGCCATGTTTGCTGACGATCTGGTTATATGGAGTTCAGGAAAGGACGTCGCAACACTGCAGAA